>JAKOGI010001764.1:52500-183823 GCA_029747015.1 Carnegiea gigantea
TACGCTGTCCTTGGAAGAGTCAGCTTGATTTGCAAAATTTCTCTATGGTGTTAGTTTCAATTATTCTTCTTCATCGGTAACTATGTTCTTTGAGATCCGTTTATGTTCATATTTGGCTGCGTCCAAATAGTATATTCAAATGTTACTTCTAATAAGGCAATATTATCTTTTAATAAGTTTATAGTTATGGGATGAACTCAGTTGGGTGTGGTTGATAGATGGTTTAATCGATTCTTATAGTGGTTTTAACAAGTTTTGTCTAATACTTCTAGGAGTTAAATTAAAAGATCTTAAATAGTCCTATGCTCTTTCTTGAGTATAGTACTTTAGTTCAAGTAAATTAAAACTTTGTCCTACTAAATATTTACCTTCTCTATCCAACTTATAATTAGACTGTAATCTGTTTTTAAATACATCCATTGTTTAAGAGTGCCACTATAGTTGCAATTATTTTGTTCAAGATCCAGGCTCTGATACCATTTAAGAGTAAGTCGAGTGGTTTTTATGGAAAAAGCGGTAAAACCATTGGTTGAAAAAGTCAGGTGATTCAAACACAGAGACTATCAAATTTTATAACGGTACTCGGATACTAGATTATCAAATGAAACTTTAAACTTAATATCATATAATCCTATTAAAACAAAATTGAATCAGAGAAATTATACTTTCAAGAGTTGGATCTGTCTTACTCCTTCGCGCTCGTCTTACTCCACCCTGATGCGAGACTTGCCTACTCGTTCAGACCTTCTCGTTCTTTTTGGAGTACTTTCTCTTTGATCAAAGTTGTAGTAACAGAATTATAAACACAAAGTTTTGAGAAAAGATTTCTCTTTTCATTGATAATTGTTCTTCTTTCCCTGAAGGGAGGAAATCAGAATATTTTTTGAGAGGCATTGTACAGAGGGAATTTTTTCTGACAAATACCGATCCAATTGCCCATCTGAATGTCGATGCTCCTACTAAAATCGACTAAATTATTTATAGGAGAAGGGGGTGCACTATGACATATGCGCTTACATCATAGGAAATCTCAAACGATAGGATTGTAAGCTAAGAGATAAGGTTTACAGATAAAGTTTTCATTGTTTTTGATAAGGTTGCTGAATGTTTATTATCTTCTTGTGTCGGCAGGGATAAGAGTTAATAAAGTTGTGGCCCCTTGTGTCTCACATGATGACTAGGTGAGAATCTGCTTTTGCGCCTTGTCTTATTCCACTTTATAAAGTTCAGCAAATTTTGTGCGTACAGCTGGACTGCCTGGAAATTTCTTGGGCTCCAGTGCATAGCTAAAGTCAAAAGTTGTTCATCGACTGAGATGCTTTCAGCTCCTTCAGTAGTGACTAGAATTAGATTTTCGTCAGAGTAAAGAGTCCTGCCTCATTTGTTCATTAGTCGCTCGCTCTGGCATTTGATGGCAAGAGCACCTGTTGATTGTTTATAGTTGATCCATCCTTTGTCAAAATGTGGAGTTTTATAGTGTTTGTTTTTCTCGGCTGCAATGGTGGGGAGTTTTGTAGTTGTTCCAGATTTTGTAACATAGGTGATTTCAACTAAATGAATGGAAGGGTAAATAGTATCTTCATCCTTTTCAGGAGAGATGGTAAAAATATGAAGATAAATATATTCTTCTTTACTGAATTGCTTAATAGCATATTTAAAATTGGCTGGGAAATGTTGTAGCTCAATAAGATTGAGGCTTGGATACAGATAATTTAAATATCCATACTTAAAGAGTTCAAAAATGATATCAGGGTTGGCTTTGGTGAAAGCAAGGATTCTGAGGAAAAGTGAATCCCTTAGGTTGGAGTAGAGTTTAGGTAAACTAGATATTTTCTGAGAAGCAAGTACAGTTGCTTCATAATAGTTCTTGTAAAAAGAGTCCGTTGGATCAAGAGTTCGAATGCCAGTATTTTGAATAACTGGTCTTGAAGCTAATAACTTAGCTTTTAGTTGTTGCTTCTCTTTCTCTTCTTCAGAGAGGGGGTTTGAAGCATTTCCCTGATTTGGTCAAAATGAAAGTTCAGAGAGTTCAGATTGGACTTTTGTCAAATCCATCTTTGAAGAGTTCAATTTCAGCTGTTCAATAGTTCGATGGAAATATGTTGTTAGTTCTCAAGCTTTTCCAAGGTCGGCTCAGAGATCTACAACTATTTCGTCAATAACATCAATTTCTCACTAACAGCTTCACAGTATTCATTAACATTGATCAGAATGTCTTCAAAGTTCTGGATTAGCTGAGTAGTGTTTACTTGTTCCCTTGTCAAATAATCTGCAATAAAGTTATTTTTACCTGCAACATGCTCATACACAGCATTAAATTGAGATAAGAATAGCTGCCATTGATGTAATTTACGCATGTGAGGTCCATTGTCTAAAGCTTGTTTTACGAACGAAGTTGCTGCTTGATTATCTGTTAATACTTTAAATGGCTTAGGAAGCGAAAAGGGCCTCCATTTAGTAATTCCTCTAATAATAGCTAAGAGTTCTTTTTCCATTGTATTATAATTTTCTTCACGTTCAGAAAAAGTTCCACTGTGATAACCACAATCATTTAAGTCAGTCTTCAAAACGACTACCCATATTTTATCAGATGCGTCCATTTAAAGAATTAAATTGTCTTCAGGTTTAGGGAGTCTAATACTGGGAAGTTGTTGACATTCTTCTTTTAATTTCTTCACAATTTTGTGTATTTGTCCAACCAAGAGTATTGCTTTTTCTGAGTAGGCTTTGCAAATCTTTTTTCTTCTTTACTAAGTCTGGTATATAAGAACTAGCATAGTTCAATAGTCCTAAGAAACCTTGAATTTGCTTTTTCGTTCTTAGTTGATCTGGATATTCCATGATTTTTCTAGAGATGTGAGGTTGTAAGTTGATTCCGTTTGTGCCAACTTCAAATCCTAAAAATTCAATTTTCACTTTTTCAATTATAGCTTTTTTCTCACTTAGGCAAATGCCTTCTTTAATAGTTGTTTCCAGAAAGGTGTTGAGATGTACTCGATGTTCTTCAAGAGTGTTTGAACTTATTAAAATATCATCTACATAAATAACAAGAAAACTGTTAAGGTGTTTTAAGGCGTCGTCCATTCTTTGTTGAAAAATTCTTGGTGCATTTTTTAGTCCAAACGGCATAACAATCCATTCATAAAATCCTTGAGGTGTGCTAAAACCTATATATTTAATAGTTGTTTCTTCCATTTTAATTTGCCAAAAGCCAGATTTGTAATCAAATTTTGAGAAGAATTTTCTGTTTTTTACAAGGTTAATTAATACTTCTTTGTTGGGTAAGAAATAGTTATCAGTTTTTGTAAACTGATTTAGCTTTTTATAATTGATAACCATTCAGGCTTTGCCTCTTCGTCGTTCTGCTTCATTAACTACCATAAAGGCTGGGGAGGAGTATGCTTCGTTGGATGGTCTAATAAGTCCTTTTTCAAGTATTTCTTTTATTTGTATTGAAAATTCCATGATATCATCTTCTGAGTATAGCATTGGTTTTTCTTTGATATAAATTTCTTATGTTAATTTTAATTTAGCTCGAGGATGTTCAGGTTTCTAAAATTGTAATGGATTTTCAGAACAAATTCGCTTGAGTTTTGCTAAAAGGTTATCTTTCTTGATTATATAAACTGTAAAAATAGGTTTTTGTGTTTGTATTTGAAGTGCAATTTGTTCATAACCATGTCTATTACGCTTCGCGCACACTCTGTAAGGTTGTTTTCAAGTGGGGATTTTTAAAGTGTGACCACATTTTGTAGTTAAATAGACCGTATAAGGAGTTTGTGTGAATTTTGCAAATTGTTTTAAGAAATCATTTCCTAATAAGATATCATAACCAGAGTTATACTGTAAAACTGTGGGTATTATAAAGATTTTATTTCCCAAAATAATGGAAACATTGTTCTGAACCAAATCTAAATAGGTAGGAATAGGATGAACTCCTTTGATTCTAATTTTACGATCATTTGGGAGTTTATCCCATTTTGGAAGTAAAAAGTCCTGAAAGAAAGTTACTTCGGATCCTGTATCAATTAAAGCAGTGGTAGTAATATCTAATTCTTTGACAGTTACATCTATGTAAGTAAGAATAGGTATTTCAAGTTGCTTCATAAGCGTTCAAGAGTGATGGCAGTGTGTTGATTCAAAAGAGTTATCTACGTAGGACCAATTTCATAGTTGGTATATTGGTCAAGAAAATTCATTTGTAAGAGTATATGGTAAAATTCATTTTTAATTGAATGATCAATGTAGCAATCAAATTCTAATAGGGTAGGGTTAGGGGTTTTCATCATTATTCTAGAGATTTGATTTAGAGTTGCTTTCTGACTACTGTAGGTAACAAAGTTATATTCTGATGCTGCTGAGACTGCTATAGGTAAATGTATACAATGGCTTTGTGATGCTCCTGTATCTATAAGAATTTTTTTAGAGATCCATGTTTGTCCATTAAAATAGTCCAATTTCACTTTGTAAGTGCTAGTAAGCTTAGTTGTTAATAATAGAGGTGTGAACCTGGGTATAGTTGCAGTGTTATATCTTCGTGTTAAAACAGGTTGATTGGCTACTCTTATTCCTTTTTCAATGTAGGAAAGTCTAGGTGCTTGATAGCTAGTTGATACTTCATCTTCTTCAACTAATTGAAAGTCTGTTAATGCAGGTGTTTTGACTTCTTGCATAGGAGGAGAGATAATAGTACTGATGATTGAAAAGATTGGATCGACAGTTATTTTTCCTCTTTGTTTTACATCTTTTATTGGGAAGTTAGTATTTGAAAAAATGTTTAATCCTCTGTAATAAAAGGATAATGCATCATTTCCTGGTTGTAATCCAATGTCTGTTAAGAGTTTAAATTGCAAATTTAAGGTGTCTTCTATATTTTTACTTTGTAGAGTAACAGAATAATTCGGATAACATTCAAAGATTAATTTTTTACAAATTAGATTCCCTTATAATGTTCTTAGATGGCTGTTTTGTATATTTCGGAATCTCTGATCATGTAATGATAGAATAATAGGTGAATTAATACCTTCTTTGAAGCAAGCATTTACAGCAATTTGAATTCCTTGTAAATGGACATACTTAATTAGCTTCCTGTCTTTAGTAGGAATTTCTGCTAAAAATTTATCAATTATCTCCTGAGTCATTAATCTTAACCGGATATTTTTCTGTAAATGTTGAATTTTAACAGGTTGTTCTGTAGTATAGAGCTTGAAATATCGTATTAATTTTCGAGTTAGAAGATCATCTAATGTTTTCATAAAATTTCGAGGATCTTTGAGAGATAACTCAGTTGTTATAATGTTTTCATAAAGTTTTTGGTTGAAAGTAATTATTCCAGTATAATTTTCATGATTTTCTTGTTCTTGTTATTGGATAATTTCTGTTTCTTCAGTATTCATCTTCTATGTCTGAAGAACTTTCTGATGTACTTGTTTCAGCTTCTGAGCTAATAGATTTACAGCAACTCGAAACTGCTTCATGTATATTAGTGGTTATTGGATAAAGTTCATCTTGAATTTCTTCAAATTCTTCTGAAAAGAGTTTTACTATATTTGCCTTTCTTTAGTTACAGTCAATAGATTTATGTCCTATTTCTCCACAGTTCCAACATTGATAAGCAGTAGGTTTTTTATTTTTTTTATAATATCTATTCTATGGGTTAAAGTTTTCTTGAGTTAAATTTTCATGTCAAAAATGTTTACTACTTTTTTGTGGTTTATTAACTGATTTTTCAGTTTTTACTTTTTCAATCTTTGTTCTTTTAGTTGAAAATTTCTTCTTTTTAGAGAATTTTTTCTTTGGATTTTTTCTATAAGTAGTTTTCTTGGTATTCTGCTTTGGAGTTCTTTTTCTTTTAGTTCTAAAATTTGGATAATTTTCACAATCTTCACAGCAGAGAGTTACTTCTTTAATATATCTTCTTCTACTTTCTTGTAAACAAAGTTCCATTATTTTTTTGTTTGTTAAAGTCTGAACTGTGACCACTGATCTAAAAATAGAAAGATGTTTTGCATATACTTCAAACTTATCCGAAAAGTATTTATTCCATGGGTGAAGAAATTTATTTAGTAAAAGTTGGATATAAGGCTCTTGATTTTTCGTAGAATCATAAAGCTCATAAAAGTATTTTTCAAATTCGCAATAGAGATTCTTATAGTTGCATAAGTTACAAATTCTTAAATTGGTACGTCTGTATAAAGCTTCTTTTTTCCCTTCTAGTCTGTTTAATTCTGGATTTTCAATAATTTTGTATCCTTGAAATTGTCCTAATAAATATTTTTCAAAGGTCCAAACTCCATGTTCGATGGAAGTTCCAAGATTTCTTTTTACATCCACTTCTATTAAATTTTTTAGTGCTAGAGATATTCCACTATACCAATTTAGTACATTTCTTGCAAAGAGTAGATTATTAAATTGTAGATAGCATTAACCCCTCTGTCTTCCACAACATAAGTTGGTTCTTGCATTAAAGATAGTATTAGAGAACTTTTCCAAGTGTTTAAAGCTACTCTTTTATCTGTTACACAGTCGATATTTAAAAGGTATTCCCATGCAGGTACTGGTTCTAAAAGAAATGGATTTTTTTGTTTAAATTCTTCATTGATAGTGCTCTTTCTTATTGGAGGTCTTCTCTTGTTTTGAAAGTTAGCTACATGTTTATTCTTGTGGATTGAATTAGTTCTAAAAGGATTAGAAGGTTCTCCAGTTTCATAATTATTCGAATTGTTACTTCCTACGCTTCCTGTAGGTGTTCCTGCTTGCATATTTACTTGTTTTACTAGTTTAGTTAATTGTTAATTTTCAAAGTCATTTAACAATTCTTCTATAACTTTATTATATTCACCCATTATTGGCTACTTTCTGCTTCTTCTTGTTTTTCCTTGGCTTTTAGTAATCTTCTTTCTTCAATAGTTTTTTGAATAGCTTCTTCTTGTTTTTTTAAAATGTTATTTTGATAGCGTTCAATATATTTAGCATCATCACTATTCGGATTGACTTTGTCGGGAAGTTTAATTTCTATAGGCGTATATTCTCTTTTTTGTTTAGGTTTTAACATTCCTTCAAAAGTTAACTTTATAAGTTAAATTTGCATTACTAGTTGTTTAATAGAGTTGTTTATTTCTCTAATTTCTTCTTTTACAGCTCTTAGTTCGGTTTCTAGTTGTGGAAAGCTCATTGTTTATTAATCATCATCATTAAACCGAAATTCTGTATCAAATTGATCTAGGTTATTATCATCATTGTTGTCTATATTTCCATAAATTGCTAGATAAGTTCTTCTTTCTTCTTCATAAATTAAGAGGTCTAGTCTATCCTCATTTAACCAAATTATTTCTTTAGCGACATTATTTTTTCTTAGTTGTTCAATTTTTTGTATATAAAATTTTTTCTTTTTGTAATATTTCTTTTTTCGAAAAAGTTTTATATAAGTCACGCACAGATTCAGAGTTTCTTCGAGTCATGATTTTTAGTTCAGGAATTTTAGGTTTTTCCATTTTAAAAAATTTTTCTAAACTAAGTAGATTTTTATAAGTCTGTTTGTTATCGTTGTTATTTTTAATTAGAAATTTAGACAGTCATTTTTGTTCTGACATAAATATTTCAGTAGTTGTAACATATCCGTGTCTCCATACATTCCTTCGTCAAGTTCATGTTCGAATTCAATATTATTTAGCTAGTCTAGCTTTGCAATTTTGAAAAACTTTGAATAGTAAAGAACAAATAAGTCCATTTCAAAGAAATTTATATCTAAATAATATTGAATTCGAACATGAACTTGACGAAGGAATGTATGGAGACACGGATATGTTACAACTACTGAAATATTTATGTCAGAACAAAAATGATTGTCTAAATTTAGAATTAAAAATAACAACGATAATAAACAGACTTATAAAAATCTACGTACTTTAGAAAAATTTTTTAAAATGGAAAAACCTGAAATTCTTGAACTAAAAATCATGACTCGAAGAAACTCTGAATCTGTGCTCGACTTATATAAAACTTTTTGGAGAAAAGAAATATTACAAGAAGAAAAAATTTTATATACAAAAAATTGAACAACTAAGAAAAAATAATATCGCTAAAGAAATAATTTGGTTAAATGAGGATAGACTAGACCTCTTAATTTATGAAGAAGAAAGAAGAACTTATCTAGAAATTTATGAAAATATAGACAACAATGATGATAATAACCTAAATCAATTTGATACAGAATTTTGGTTTAATGATGATGATTAATAAACAATGAGCTTTCGACAACTAGAAACCGAACTAAGAGCTGTAAAAGAAGAAATTAGAGAAATAAACAACTCTATTAAACAACTAGTAATGCAGATTCAACTTATAAAGTTAACTTTTGAAGGAATGTTAAAACCTAAACAAAAAAAAGAATATACGCCTATAGAAATTAAACTTCCCGACAAAGTCATTCCCAATAGTGATAATGCTAAATATATTGCACGCTATCAAAATAACATTTTAAAAGAACAAGAAGAAGCTATTCAAAAAACTATTGAAAAAAGAAGATTACTAAAAGCTAAGGAAAAACAAGCAGAAAGTAGCCAATAATGGGTGAATATAATAAAGCTATAGAAGAATTGTTAAATGACTTTGAAAATTAACAATTAACTGAACTAGTAAAACAAGTAAACATACAAGCAGGAACACCTACAGGAAGCATAGGAAGTAACAATCCGAATAATTATGAAACTGGAGAACCTTCTAATCCTTTTAGAACTAATTCAATCCATAAGAATAAACATGCAGCTAACTTTCAAAACAAGAGAAGACCTCCAAGAAGAAAGAGCACTATCAATGAAGAATTTAAACAAAAAAATCCGTTTCTTTTAGAACCAGTACTTGTATGGGGATATTTTTTAAATATAGACTGTGTAACAGATAAAAGAGCAGCTTTAGACACTTGAAAAAGTTCTCTAATACTATCTTTAATGCAAGAACCAACTTATGCTGTGGAAGACAGAGGGGTTAATGCTATCTACAATTTAATAATCTACTTTTTGCAAGGAAATGTACTAAATCGATATAGTGGAATATCTCTAGCACTAAGAAATTTAATAGAAGTGGATGTAAAAAGAAATCTTGGAACTTCCATCGAACATGGAGTTTGGACTTTTGAAAAATATTTATTAGGAGAATTTCAAGGATACGAATTTATTAAAAATCCAAAATTAAATAGACTAGAAGGGAAAAAAGAAGCTTTATACAGGTGTACTAATTTAAGAATTTATAACTTATGCAACCATAAGAGTTTCTTTTGTAAATTTGAAAAATACTTTTATGAGCTTTATAATTCTATGGAAAATCAAGAGTGTTATATCCAACTTTTACTAAATAAATTTCCTCGCCCATGGAATAAATATTTTTCGGGCAAGTTTGAAGTATATGCAAAATATCCTTCTATTTTTAGATCAGTGGCCGCAGTTTAGACTTTAATAAACAAAGAAATGATAGAACTTTGTTTACAAGAAAGTAGAAGAAGATATATTAAAGAGGTAACTCTCTGCTGTGAAGATGTAAAAGAACCAGGACAATATGGTTGTGAAAATTATCCAAATTTTAGACTTAAAAGAAAAAGTACTCCAAATCAGAATACCAAGAAAACTACTCATAAAAAAAACCCAAAGAAAAAATTCTCTAAAAAGAAAAAATTTTCAACTAAAAGAACAAAGACTGAAAAAGCAAAAATTGAAAAATTAGTTAATAAACCACAAAAAAGTAGTAAACATTTTTGACATAAAAATTTAACTCAAGCAAACTTTAGCCCATAGAATAGATATTATAAAAGAAATAAAAAACCTATTGCTTGTCAATGTTGGAACTGTGGAGAAATAGGACATAAATCTATTGACTGTAACTAAAGAAAAGCAAATATAGTAAAACTCTTTTCAGAAGAATTTGAAGAAATTCAAGATGAACTTTATCCAATAATGAAGAAATTCAAGATGAACTTTATCCAATAACCACTAATATACATGAAGCAGCTTCGAGTTGCTGTGAATCTATTAGCTCAGAAGCTGAAACAAGTACATCAAAAAGTTCTTCAGACACAGAAGATGAATACTGAAGAAACAGAAATTATCCAATAACAAGAACAAGAAAATCATGAAAATTATACTGGAATAATTACTTTCAACCAAAAACTTTATGAAAAAATTATAGCAACTGAGTTATCTCTCAAAGATCCTCGGAATTTTATGAAACAATTAGATGATCTTCTAACTCGAAAATTAATAAGATATTTTAAGCTCTATACTACAGAACAACCTGTTAAAATTCAGCATTTACAGGGAAATATCTGGTTAAGATTAATGACTCAGGAGATAATTGATAAATTTTTAGCAGAAATTCCTGCTAAAGACAGGAAGCTAATTGAGTATGTCCATTTAAATGGAATACAAATTGTTATAAATGCTTGCTTCAAAGAAGGTATTAATTCATTTATTATTCTATTATTACATGATCAGAGATTCCGAAATATACAGAATAGCCATCTAGGAACATTACAAGGGAATCTAATTTGCAAAAAATTAATCTTTGAATGTTATCCAAATTATTCTATTACTCTACAAAGTAAAAATATAGAAGACACCTTAAATTTGCAATTTAAACTCTTAACAGACATTGGATTACAACCAGAAAATGATGCATTATCCTTTTATTACAGAGAATTATACATTTTTTCAAATACTAACTTGCCAATAAAAGATGTAAAACAAACAAGAAAAATAACTATCAACCCAATCTTTTCAACCATCAGTACCATTATCTCTCCTCCTATGCAAGAAGCCAAAATACCTACATTAACAGACTTTTAATTAGTTGAAGAAGATGAAGTATCAACTAGCTATCAAGCACCTAGATTTTCCTATATTGAAAAAGGAATTAGAGTAGCCAATCAACCTGTTTTAACACGAAGCTATAGCACAGCAACTACACCCAGGTTTACACCTCCATTATTAACAACTAAGCTTACTAGCACTTACAAAGTGAAATTGGACTATTTTAATGGATAAACATGGATCTCTAATAAAATTCTTATAGATACAGGAGCATTACAAAGCCATTGTATACCTTTACCTATAGCAGTCTCAACAGTATCAGAATATAACTTTGTTACCTACAATGGTCAGAAAGCAACTCTAAATCAAATCTCTAGAATAATGATGAAAACCCCTAACTCTACTCTATTAGAATTTGATTACTACATTGATCATTCAATGAAAAATGAATTTTACCATATACTCTTAGAAATGAATTTCCTTGACCAATATACCAACTATGAAATTGGTCCTACGTAGATAACTCTTTTGAATCAACACACTGCCATCACTCTTGAACGCTTATGAAGCAACTTGAAATACCTATTCTTACTTACATAGATGTAACTGTCAAAGAATTAGACATTACGACCACTGCTTTAATTGACACAGGATCCGAAGTAACTTTCTTTCAGGACTTTTTACTTCCAAAATGGTATAAACTCCCAAATGATCATAAAATTAGAATCAAAGGAGTTCATCCTATTCCTACCTATTTAGATTTGGTTCAGAACAATGTTTTCATTATCTTGGGAAACAAAATCCTTACAATACCCACAGTTTTATAGTATAACTCTGGTTATGATATCTTATTAGGAAATGATTTCTTAAAATAATTTGCAAAATTCACACAAACTCTTTATACGGTCTATTTAACTACAAAATGTGGTCACACTTTAAAAATCCCCATTTAAAACAACCTTACAAAGTGCGCGCGAAGCATAGTGGATATGGTTATGAACAAATTGCATTTCAAATACAAACACAAAAACCTATTTTTACAGTTTATAAAATCAAGAAAGATGACCTTTTAGCAAAACTCAAACGAATTTGTTCTGAAAATCTATTATAATTTTGGAAACCTGAACATCCTCGAGCTAAAATAGAATTAACACAAGACATTTATGTCAAAAAAAAACCAATGCTATACTCAGAAGATGATATCAAGGAATTTTCAATACAAATAAAAGAACTACTTGAAAAAGGACTTATTAGACCATCCAACAGAGCATACTCTTTCCCAGCCTTTATGGCAGTTAATGAAGCAGAACGATGAAGAGGCAAAGCCCGAATGATTATCAATTATAAAAAGCTAAATCAGTTTACAAAAACAGATAACTATTTCTTACCCAACAAAGAAGTATCAATTAACCTTCTAAAAAATAGAAAATTCTTCTCAAAATTTGATTGCAAATCTGGCTTTTGGAAAATTAAAATGGAAGAAACAAGTATTAAATGTGCAGGTTTTAGTACACCTCAAGGATTTTATGAATGAATTGTTATGCCGTTTGGACCAAAAAATACACCAAGAATTTTTCAACGAAGAATGGACAACGCCTTAAAACACCTTAATAGTTTTCTTGTTGTTTATGTAGTTGATATTTTAATAAGTTCAAACACTCTTGAAGAACATCGAGTACATCTCAACACCTTTCTGGAAACAGCTATTAAAGAAGGCATTTGCCTAAGTGAGAAAAAAGTTGTAATTGAAAAAGAGAAAATTGAATTTTTAGGATTTGAAGTTGGCACAAATAGAATCAGCTTACAACCTCACATCTCTAGAAAAACCATGGAATATCCAAACCAACTGAGAACAAAGAAGCAAATTCAAGGTTTCTTAGGACTATTAAACTATGCTAATTCTTATATACCGGACTTAGCAAAGAAGAAAAAAGATTTGCAAAGCCTACTCGGAAAAAACAACACTCTTGGTTAGACTGAAAAACACACAGAAATTGTGAAAAAATAGAAGAGGAATGTCAACAACTTCCTAGTCTTAGACTCCCTGAACCTGAAGACAATATAATTTTTCAAACAGACGCATCTGACAAAATATAGACAGTCGTTTTGAAGACTGACTTAAATGAAATTTGTGGTTATCACAGTGGAACTTTTTCTGAACATGAAATTACTAAATGGAGACTCTTTTGCTTCCTAAGCCGTTTAAAGTATTAACAGATAATCAAGCAGCAACTTCATTTGTAAAACAAGCTTTAGACAATGGACCTCACATGCGTAAATTACATCAATGGCAGCTATTCTTATCTCAATTTAATACTGTGTATGAGCATATTGCAGGTAAAAACAACTTTATTGCAGATTATTTGACAAGGGAACATGAGTTCTCTGGACAAAGGCAAAGCGCAAATGGAACAAGTAAACACTACTCAGCTAATCCAGAACTTTGAAGACATTCTGATCAATGTTAATGAATACTGTGAAGCTGTTAGCGAGAAAATTGATGTTATTGAGGAAATAGTTGTAGATCTCCGAGCTGACCTTGGAAAAGTTCGAGAACTAACAACATATTTTCATCGAACTATTGAACAGCTGAAATTAATCTTCAAAGATGGATTTGACAAAAGTCCAATATGGACTCTCTGAACTTTCATTTCGATCAAATTAGGGAAATGCTTCAAACCCCCTCTCTGAAGAAGAGAAAGAGAAGCAACAACTAAACGCTAAGCTATTAGCTTCAAGACCAATTATTCAAAATACTAGCATTCGAACTCTTTATCTATCGGACTCCTTTCACAAGAACTATTATGAAGCAACTGTGCTTCCTTACCAGAAAATCTCTAGTTTACCTGAACTCTACTACAACCCAAGGGATTCACTTTTCCCCAGAATCCTTACTTTTATCAGAGCCAATCCTGATATCGTTTTTGAACTCTTTAAGTATGGATATTTAAATTATCTGTACCCAAGCCTCAGTCTTATTGAGCTACAACATTTCCCAGCCAATTTTAAATATGATATTAAGCAATTCAGTAAATAAGAATATATTTGTCTTCGTATTTTTACCATCTCTCCTAAAAATGATGAAGATACTATTTACCCTTCCATTCATTTAGTTGAAATCACCCATGTTACAAAATCTAGAACAACTACAAAACTCTCCACCATTGCAGCCAAGAAAAACAAACACTACAAAACTCTACATTTTGACAAAGGATGGATCAACTATAAATGATCAACAGGTGCTCTTGCCATCAAATGCTAGAGTGAGCGACTAATGAACAAAGGAGCCAGGACTCTTTACTCTGACGAAAATCTAATTCTAGTCACTACTGAAGGAGCTGAAAACATCTCAATCGATGAATAACTTTTTGACTTTAGCTATGCACTGGAGCCTAAGAAATTTCTAGGCAGTCCAGCTGTACGCACAAAATTTGCTAAACTTTATAAAGCGGAACAAGACAAGGCACAAAAGTAGATTCTCACCTAGTCATCATGTGAGACACAAGGGGCCACAACTTTATCAACTCTTATCCCTGCCACCACAAGAAGACAATGAACATTCAGCAACCTTATCAAGAACAGTGAAAACTTTATCTGTAAATCTTATCCCTTAGCTTACAATCTTATCGTTTGAGATTTTCTATGATGTAAGCGCATATGTCATAGCGCACCCCCTACCCCTATAAATAAGTTAGCCAATTTTAGTACGAGCATCGGCATTCAGATGGGCAACTGGATCGGTATTTGTGAGAAAAAATTCCCTCTACACAATATCTCTCAAAAAAGTTCTAATTTCCTCTCTTTAGGAAAAGGAGAACAATTATCAATGAAAAGAGAAATCTTTTCTCAAAAATTTGTGTCTATAATTCCGTTATTACAATTTTGATCAAAGAGAGAGTACTACCAAAGAGAAGGAGAAGGTCTGAAAGAGTAGGTAAGTCTCGCATCAGGGTGGAGTAAGATGAGCGCAAAGGAGTAAGATAGATCCAACTCTTGAAGGTATAATTTCTTTGATTCAATTTTGTTTTAATAGGATTATATGATATTAAGTCTAAAGTTTCATTTAATAATCTAGTATCCGAGTACCGTTGTTAAAATTTGATAGTCTCTGTGTTTGAATCACCTGACTTTTTCAACCAATGATTTTACCGCTTTTTCCATAAAAACTACTCGACTTACTCTTAAATGGTATTAGAGCCTAGATCTTGAACAAAATAATTGCAACTATAGTGGCGCTCTTAAACAATGAATGTATTTAAAAACAGATTCTAGTCTAATTCTAAGTTGGATAGAGAAGGTAACTATTTAGCAAGACAAAGTTTTAATTTACCTGAACTAAAATACTATACTCAAGAAAGAGCATGGGGCTATTTAAGATCTTTTAATTTAACTCCTAGAAGTATTAGATCAAACTTGTTAAATCGCTATAAGAATCGATTAAACTATCTATCAACCACACCCAACCGAGTTCATCCCATAACTATAAATTTATTAAAAGATAATATTGCCTTATTAGAAGTAACATTTGAATATACTATTTGGATGCAACCTAATACAACAACGACAACAACAACAACAGCACCCCCTCCCAATGTAGGTCCCGCTTTTGCGTGGTCTGGGGAGATTTAGATGTAGGCAGCCTTACCTCTACCGGCATCTCAGCCCGTAGAGAGGCTGATTCCACGAGACTCACAATTGGATGCAACCTAATATGAACATAAATCATTCTTAAATAACATATGATACCGATGAAGAAGAATAATTGAAACTAACACCATACAGAAATTTTGCAAAACAAGCCAACTCTTCCAAGGACAGCGTAGTAATTGGGTCACAAAAAATCAAAAAATACACATGACCGGGTACCCGTTTGCTCACTCCTAGATATGCTCCAATGGAAATGTTTCAGGCTATGTCCATTATGATCTCAAAAGTTATTTACAAGTCCATTTTTGGGGTTAAACCACATTTTTCCTATCATGCATGAAAATATTTGAAGAATCAGCCTCTTTGTGAGCAGAAACATCTACAAAGATAAAACTGCTCATATCTGGATCTTCCCAAACCATACAAAAGCGGAACCACACGGGGTTTGTTGTTGCATGAAATTATTTGAAGATATGAAAAATACAGAAAATGCAACTTTGCAGGGGCATAAAATTGTTGTTGCGAAATACATGCATTAGTACAAATACGGCCGTGATAGGAGATGATGTAATGGTGGTCGCCTTGGCAAGTGGTAATGTGGATGATACCATGGACATCGTGGAGTTGGAAGTTCATGATGAATCAGGCATACCAGAAGCGGGAATTCCATAGCTTTAGGCTTTTGGTGCTTGTGACAGAGAAAACGTGAGGTCTAGCAAGGGAAAAGGAAAAAGTGGCAGTTTTGTCTCTTTTCGATGTATGGGGGATAATTTTCCTTTAACATCTTGTCTATATATATAAGAATTGAGAACAGGGCACAATCGTGACAAAGAAAGATTCATTTCTTTTAACATAGTCATTTGTGTGTGTGCTTTTATCAATCATCATTCTCTTATTTTGGCGAAACATTAGATAGATTAATGTAATTACTATCTAATTCCAATGCTAAGAATGACATCAGTTGTTAAATTGGAGTTGCTACGACATCTATTATCCTTCTTCACTAGGTCCACCTACTCCCCCATCATTCAGATAAATATATCTTTTCCTTCATCTTTTCGAACATACAAGGATAAACTTGATCTATAATAAAACTATTTGGTAGTAGACTTC
This sequence comes from Carnegiea gigantea, assembly GCA_029747015.1. Lineage (NCBI taxonomy): Eukaryota > Viridiplantae > Streptophyta > Magnoliopsida > Caryophyllales > Cactaceae > Carnegiea > Carnegiea gigantea. Next base: position 69,060 of record JAKOGI010001764.1, read on the forward strand.
AGATCAAATATATGATCTTTTAAGCAACCAGTAAAGTAGAAGGGTTGAAGAAAAGCCAGCTAAATGCAAGTCGACATTAAACACAAGTGCACGAATTAGAATATACAGTCAAGGCTATACACTTAAATCAATGAAAACACTCTACTTACCCATTCACCCCTTCTGAACCCTTCCTTTTTTTCCCCAAAAAAGATGATTTAAGAATATAATTTAGGGAATATGATATAATTACTAACACGGATGGGTGGTTAAAATGAGTGACAACTTAGCACCATTCATCCACTCATACTTCATCTATGAAATATCAATATCATCCATTTGAAATCCACCTTTCCTGGATTCAACTCATGCTTTTCGAGTTGGGTAGAATGAACTCCTACTAGGCATAGATGACACTTTCACATTTACCCATTGCTTCGGATGCTGTTACATTTTATCTCAGCGTATACCCAAGGACATGACAAGCACAGATCTAAAACTGGGCTACTCCTAGAGCGGTCAATAACTTGCAATCAAAATGTGCACTTTGGGAACTACTGGTTGGATGGGCTTATGAATTATGATGCACGGCTCAAAGTCGCACGAGATGACCTTCCCCACCATTGTTCCTGGCCCTGGGTCACCACTATAATGCTCGGCCGGGTCTCATCGACTCATCGCCGCGCCGTCATTGTCAAGCAGGTGTGTTTTTCACTCTCTTCTCTCTCCTTTCCTCAATATGATCTTCATAATGGCTCTGTTTCCATTGCGAAAACCCCATCACCATCGAGTTCTTTGCAGAAACTATGCAAGACCCATTTGGAATCATCGCTTCCTACGATCACCCTAGGGGTCCAATCGGTGATTTGGAAGTGTTCTAGTCGTTTCAATCATAAAGTTGATAGTCTTACTGCTTCTGGTGCGTCTTTGGATGAATTACTCTTGGGCATCTCTCATGTATCCCCTGAAACATGCCGTAAATTTTTGCGGATTTCGAGTTTAAGACCTGAGCAAGTACTTGAAATATTGTTGGGTTTTGAGTTGGGTGTCAAGAATTTGCTGTATGATGCTAGAATTGTTGGTTCTTTGTGGGAAATTTTTAAGAGGGCAGCTGATAGGAGTGAGGGTTTCAAGCATTTGCCTCAGTCCTGTGAGGTCATCGCATCTATGCTCATGGGTGCCAGGATGCTTAGGGAGGTTGAATCATTGCTATCTACGATGGAAACCCAAGGGGTTTTACTGGCTTGTGATGAGATTTTCAGTAGCTTGATCGAGGGCTATGTGCATGCAGGTGAATTGGAAAGGGCAATTTTGATGTATGATCGAATGAGGGGGAAAGGGCTAGTCCTGTCATCGTCGTGTTATTGTGCTCTTATTGATATTTTAACAAAAGAGCATAATGCGGATTATGTGCTTAATATTTATGAAGATTTGATTGAGATGGGTATCGGATTTGGTGATGTAGAAGCAATGAACTTGGAGATTCTGATTGCTTTTTTATGTCGGCATGGAAAGATCAAGGAAGCAAGGAAGCTCCTTAAAAGGATGGTGGCTACTGGATGTCTGCTAAATGAAGTGGTTTTAAGGGAGGTTGCTGATGCATATTGCAAGAAGAAGGACTTTGATGACCTTCTAGGCTTTTTTATTGAAATGAAATGTGCGCCGGATGTCTTGGTTGGTAATAAGATTATCTTTTCACTGTGCAGTCAATTTGGTACCAAAAGAGCTCATTCATTCTTCTGGGAGTTGGAGAACTTAGGTTTTAGGCCTAATGAGATAACCTTTGGAATCTTCATTGGCTGGAGCTGCAATCAGGGGAAATTAAGAGATGCATTTGTGTACATGTCTGAAATATTGTCCAGAGGCCTAAAACCTGATACGCACTCCTATAATGCTCTTATAAGTGGTATGTGTAAGGTAGGCATGGAAGATCATGCTGGGGCTATTCTCAATGAAATGACTGATAATGGGATTAAACCCAATTTGGCAACTTTTACTACTCTTTTAGCTGGGTATTCTAAGGCTAGAAGGTTCAATGAGGTGGAACTTATGATGAGCGAAATGATAAATTATGGTTTTGCTTTTAAGTCTCCACTAGAAGACCCAATCTTGAAAGCATTTTCTATCTTGGGGTTCAATCCGTCAGATGTAAAGGTAAGAAGGGACAATGATGCTAGGAATTACAGAACAGAATTCATTGATGAGTTGGGAAATGGTCTTTACCTAGATACCAACTTGGATGTGTTTGAGAAGAAATTAGATGGTATTTTGGAGGAGTCTTTGATCCCTGACTTTGACTTGCTGGTGACGAGGCAATGCAATCAGAAAAATGCAAAACAAGCCTTGCTACTGGTGGATGAGATGTTTCAGTGGGGGCAAGAATTGTCAGTTCCTGTTCTCTCTGAATTGGTGAAGTTGCTCTGTGAATCAAGTTGTTATGTAAAGGCAATCCCAGGTCTTCTTGATAAAAATCTTCCATTGTTTGTGCGCTTAGATCATGAGACTCTGAATTTGCTTGTCCAGGCTATGAGTAAAAACGGTTTCGCGGACAAGTGCAGATTACTTCTTGATGAAATGGACAGAAGGAATCTACCAATCACCAATGCCACATGTACTGCTTTAATGGTGGGCTTCTACAAGATTGGGAGAATGAATGATATTCTTCACTGCTGGGATGTTTTGCGCAAAGGCAGTTGGATACCCGAATGGAAGGATTTTGTTACCATTTTGAATTGTTTGTGTCAGAGAAGAATGCTTGAAAAACTACTTGAGCTCTTTAGTATCATGCTGGTTGCGAAACCAGACAAAAGAATGCAAGTATGTGATATTTTTCTTGAAAGTCTCTGTGGTTCTGGTATGACGGATGTGGGGCATGTTTTGGTTAATGAACTTCTAAGACAGCATTTTGAGTTGAATAACTCCATCTACAATCATCTTATTAAGGGTTATTGTCAGGAGAAAAGATTATCAGAAGCCTTAATGGTATTTCATGCAATTCAGAATGGTAAATTGATCATATCATCAGATACTCTTTTGCAATTAGCAACTACGCTGTGTCAGAATAACAGGGTTGAAGATGCAGCAGCTTTAAAAGACACATGTCTGAGAGCCCATTCTTCCAGCTCAGTTTCGCTTTACACTGCTCTTATTAATGGCTTCTGCAGAGCTGGAAAGATAGCAGAAGCAGATACTTTATTCACGGAACTTCTTTCCGAAAATGTTGCTCCAAATCATGAGATTTATAATGCTCTACTTCAGGGCCACTGTCAAGCTATTGATTTGAGGACAGTTAAGGGACTACTTTGTATCATGATAAGGAGGAGACTGACTTTCTCTGTCCGTAGTTATAGCCGTTTGCTAAACATGATGTGTAGAAAGGCAATGCTTCACTTGGCATGCGGCTTGAAGACTCTAATGCTTGTAGAAAGCAAGTTTTCGTCCTCCATAACGTATAACATTCTTATATTCTACCTCTTTCAGATGGGAAAAATTTTCCTTGTTGATGCTGTTTTGGAAGAAATGGAAGAAACAGGGCTGCAACTCGACCAAGTTGGTTACAATTTTCTGATAAATGGGTTTTCAATTTGTAAAGACTTGCCCAGATCAGTGAAATACTTGAATACTATGATCTCTAAAGGTCTTAAACCAAACAACCGCAGCCTTAGAGCAGTAGTAAAATACTTGTGTAGAAATGGGCAGATTCAAGATGCTGTAGAATTGAGTAAACAGATGGAGTTGAGAGGCTGGGTTCACAGTTCAACTTTACAGCATGCTTTTGTGGAAGGTCTTCTTAGCCACGGTAAAATCTATGAGGCACAGAGATTTCTTGTTAGAATTCAGGATAAAGACCTGATGCCCAGCATGATTAATTATGAGAACTTAATACGGAAATTTTGCTGCTATGAAAGGCTCGAAACTGCAGTAAACCTTCTGGACCAGATGTTGAAGAAAAGAAGTATACCTGACTCTGCCACCTATGACTGCATAGTCCAAAGTTTCTGCACCTGCAATGGGTTAGACAGAGCTATGGATTTTTACAATGAGATGTTAGCTAGGAATCTGAAACCGAGCACAGGCACTTGGGGTGCATTAATTGAGAAATTCTGCGTAAGTGGACGGACTTCAGAAGCAGAGGCACTTTTGGTTTCAATGGTCCAGCTAGGTGAAACTCCTACCAAGCAGATGTACTTCTCCATTATTGAGAGATACCGCCTTGAGAACAACATATCCAAGGCATCAGAATTGCTGCAGAAAATGCAGCAACATGGTTATCAACCTGATTTCACGATTCAGTGGTCTCTGATTAGTAGTTTAAAGAGTTTGACTGACCAAAAAGCTCGCACTGGCACTCAGGGTTTTCTGTCAAAGCTGCTTCATGATAGCGGGTGGTTCCCTTCAGGCGCAAACACCAAGTCAAACTCAAGATGACCCCCCAAAAAAAGGTTCCAAGGTGCCTTTTCTTATGGGGCAGGTGTTATGAACTGGTCCAGTCCATAACATTAGGTTGCCTATAGCTGGTAGTTCAGCTGTTAATACCAAGTCCAACAATATAGATAAATCATCTTCTGTAGTCTGTAATCTGTAATTTCAGTGATACTACAGATGTTCATTGGCTTTTTGAGAATGCCTTTGTTTTGTCTTGGTTCGTTTTGGCCGTTTCGTATAAAGAAATTAAGGTTTATTCAGACTTCAACCCGTCAACGTGAGCCATAGATGTAACTGAGACTGGGGTGACATCCCTAAGGCCTCTTTCTTTCCCCTTCTTTGTCCTCGTCTTGTTTCTCTTTTCTGACTGATTTTCGCCATCTCCTCAAATTTCTCCTGCCAATTTGGTGTTTGATGAATAGAACTATATCAGTGGGCGGCCTTCCCCCCCCCCCCCCCCCCCCCCCAATGTGGCTTTTTTTTAGTATTCCTTTCCTTTAATGTTGGTTATATCGTTCATTTGTTCGCTAATGCTTGGTGTTACGGATCGAGTTTTTGGAGACTTTCAGAGTGTTTTAGGATCCTCTAAAATTCTCAGGAATCTTCTGAAATATGCTAGAACATAAATGTTCTAGAGCCTTCTAGAGTGCTCTAGAATTTTCTAGATGGTTCTAGAACTTTCTAGAGTGTCTAGAATTTTTTGGAATATTCTAGGACTTTCTAACTTGTAATAGAATATTTTCTAATACTTTCTAGGATGTTCCACATTATTCTAGATGTGTGTAGTCTCTGGAATATTTATATATAGACCTGACAAATGGGTCATTCGGTTCCGGTATGGGTCGGGTCATGTTGGGGTCGGGTCATGTTCGGGTTAAGTGAAATTTCGAGCCGCTTCGGTTTGGGTTGGGTATGATTCGGATCAGGTCGATTTCGAATCAATCAATTTTTGGTCAAATATACTCGTCATGCTAAAACAAGCAATTTTGCAGAAAATTTCGGGTCAGATATGGTTCGGTTCGGGTCAATTCGGGTTTCGGATTCACTTTTGGGTGAGCATATTTCGGGTGTCAGGTCGGGTATGGGTTCGGGCTGTTCGGCTCGGGTTTCAGGTCTCGGGTCAGTTTTGTCAGGTCTATTTATATATAATGTTCTGGATGTGTAATAATATCTATAGGGTCAAATTTATCTCCACCGTCCATTGAGGCTGTGGTTGTGTATATATACCCCTAAAGAGGCTTATTTGTGCACCAAGCCATTGAAAGCATTTCTAAGTGCAATACAAGGCATTGTCACAAACTTTATTGTGTCCATTTTCTCTCTAAGCTCTCTTTGAGTGTGAGTGTGGTGTGCTTACTTAGCTTTCCACAAGTCTCACTTAAGTATACATAAGACTTACTAGCAAACTAAGAAAGGGTCCCAAGTGAGTTTGCTAGTGCCGCACGAATTAGAGTTTGTGTTAATTATCAACCTGTGAAATAGGGCATGGTTCGGAGGTGACCAAATTATGCTAGGGCACTGGCCACTGCACGAATGAGGACAAGTACAAGTTTTTGGATCTCGTGTCAATGAGGTTAGAGGGAAAGTATTGTGTAAGAAGTTGGGTTTTTAATTAATACTTCAACTGCAAGGGCCATGACCATGGGAAATTTCGGGTATGGTCCCTCACGAATAGTCGAACTTGTTTGTTTGGTGTTTAACATTATATCTTTGTTTTTGTGTGTTTTCAACAAAAAGAGTATATTACAACAAGATTGCAGATCCAACCTAGTGAGCTGGACCCTAGATCTGATCGGGTTCTTGAGTTAGAGTCTGGCCTAGCTTTCTTGGCTGGATCGTCGCAATAACTATTGTTTGACCCAAGAGTCTGACCTGCGGGTGTGATATAGGAACCTGATTGGGTTGCTAGGTTAAACACTGAGTCTGGATTTTGGTCCACACAATTTTACTATCAGCATCCTGAACCAATATGCACAATTAAGGAAAAATAAAGCAGAAGGAAAAGAAAATAAGAAAACGTACGAAACTTTATTTGATAGAGTTGCAAGTGAGTTTAGGTAAGCTTGGACTATTTTATTCAGCTTGGTTTATACGGACTAAAGCAAAATGACTCTCTAAACTTTCTCTGTTTCATTTCTATAGAGTAGTATATAGTATATGGTTTTCAAATCTAGGGTGTCAATTAGAACTAGTTTCTTTATAATTTTGCAATTCAAGGGTAAGGCTACTACATTAGACCCCTTACGCCTACCCCGGTGACGGGATTTTTTCGGGTATTAGATTTGGTTTTGAAGTGAGTTTCAGGAAAAACTTACAAACTAAATCTATTCTTCAAAGCGAACCATAAGCCGAGATGGACAAATGATCTGCTTTAAAAAGGTTTTCAAAAGGCCTCGAGTAATTCTTGATGCGCGGACCATCTTAACACCATAGGCTCGAGTCGATGATCTATGTTCAGGAGCGATGGTACAGTGACATAATGAAGTGCATCACATCACCACCTTTCTTTGCTGACGACCTCTACTAATCAATGCATGAAGTTGGACCTTAATTACACTATCAAATAGTTATGCGACATATTAGTATCAATGACATGAAATGATATAAACCAAAAGTAGAATGTCATGTCCAGAAAATTCAAAGAAATATAGTATATTTACAGTGTGAGGGGCTAGGCTAATTAAAGATTACATCTTTATCAAATCCGAAATCAAATAAACTAAAGAGAAAGAAGGTATTAAGAAGGAAGGAATGTTGCGTGCTAAGGATGATCCACGTGATTTACATGGAACCCAATAGAGTGACGCCTTTTTTCGAGCCAATCAAGTTAATCTTAATGTCTACTTTCAATTTTCTCCAAAGTTTTTAAAAGTGTTCTCTCGCATTTTTGATGTCACATCCTCTCTACTTTTTGATCATCAATTTTTCTTATGTGTTTCGATGCCTTTGGAACTTAAGGGGGTAGCTTAGAGGGATAATCTAAATTAGTTTAGAGAAAACAGACCCAATTCAAATCCTAGTAGACTTAATCTGATTGGGTATGTATATTTAGTTAAGACTCTACTGGCCAAAACATATTTTTTTAGACACACAAAATGAAGCACAAAACCCGGTTGGGTACCAAGCCAAAGGATTCAGCCCAGTTCTGGGTCGAGTCAGTGTTTATCTGGCAGGAACCCAACCGGGTTCCTAGATTGGGTTGCAAGTATCATAATTTGTTTTGGCCACAACTTTATCAAGCAACCTCCATTTTGCAAAATTGTTTTTTGTTCCCTGAAATATTATTGAGTCTATTTTCTAATGACACTAATTTCATAATTTTTGGATAAGTGCGGCAGAAGATATGAGCAAAATAGTGAACATGTGTCATTTTTAGCACAAGCCTCAATATTTGACTTATTCTTTTCCATTGCTTATCAGATTTCGGTGTATAATATGCCATTAGATTGCTTATGTAATGGAGAATAGTAGTATCTAAACTCAATAGTTTTATGCACCCTGGAGTGTGGTGATGATGAAGAACAAATTTCAACGACCTGTTGAATACTGGCAATTTGTTCCTTCTTTGTTATTCATTAGCCTCGAACTAAGGATCATTCGGCTGAGTCCCTAAATATAAAATTGTGTCATAAGTTTCGTCATTGGGCATTTTATGAAATTGAGATAATTTTTAGGTATTTACAATTATCCCCCACTTTGTCCGAGGGTGAGTAAGGCGAATGTCAATATAGATGGCATTTGTTCTGACCTATTTAGTGCTCAGTTTCGAGATTTTGTCAGTCTAATGGTTCTGAATTGACCTTTTATTGGTTTAGCGGACCTTTCATCAGCTTAACGAGCCCTTTACGGGCTAGCAGACCTTTTTTCAATCTAGTGGATTCTGATGTCTACCTTTCGCCAATCTAGCAGATCCTGATGCTAATATTTCACTGGTCTATTGGATCTAGTATTAACTTTTCGCCGATTTTTGCAGATCTTTCATCAATCTGCCAGACCTTTTGCCAATCTTACGAATCTTGATGTTAACCACTCGTCTATTTAGACCTTTTGCCTACCTAGCGGATTTTGATTTCGACATTTCATTAGTTTAGCAGTCCTTTGCATATCTTGATGTCTGTGGCATGAGAGCATGAAGACATATGGTCAGATCCATGTGAACTTGGTGTTGTCTAAACTTGAAGACCTGTACCTAGCTCATGTGAACTTGATGACATGAGAGCCTAATAGCCTGTAGTAAGATCCCTATGAATTTGGCGGTGTCTGAGCCTAAAGACTTATAGCCAGATCCTATGAATTTGATGGCATGAGAGCCTAAGGACCTATAGCTAGATCTCTGTCTTTTTGGTCAGGTGTTGAAACACCTAAAACTCCTAGTTTGACCTTTTTTCAATTGGCATTAATGTTATCTCCTTCTAATGGGAGCCTGATAACTTGAAGTTTTATTGGCGCTCTTTCTGTAAGAATGTGGGTGAATTGCCCAAAAATCTGTTTTGAGGATGAAATTACCCCTCACTTTGGTTGAGCCCAATTAAGGCAAAGGTCAAAGTATATATGTCTTCTATAATAGTTATTTGATGCAATATTAAGAACCTTCCATGTAGATTCATGGCTGACTAGGATTGTGTGCCCTTTCTAAAGGGTCACCATCATATTTGAATGCACATATTCTTTGATCCAGGGTTCCCAAGTGATAAAGCAGGAGGGTAGGTAAATAAGTAGGTTGAACACCTATGTATAGATGCAATTGCTAACCTAAGTGTGACAATGCATGACGTCGGTTATGTAGACTTAATTGTGTTAATTGTGTTGATCATGAGTTATGACGATCTAACCTCGTATGCATGTCAGTAAAGGTCTTATGCTAAGTTTGGAGTCCATTGGATAAGGTCGATTCAGGTATATGAGCCTGATGGATTTGATGTAGTACTATTTTATAGTTTACGCTACAACATACCATACATAAAAAGTTAAGTGGCTGCTGGGTTAGGTCATGTCATAGGGTATAAGTTACCCACAGTAGGGAATCTTTCCTTTTAATGAAGGAGTAACCCTTAATTTTGCATTAAGGTGCTCATATTGTGAATAAGCCCTCAATTTCTATTTATTGTAATAAAATCCCTAGATGTATAGAGATATGATAGACGAAGATGCTTGTATTGATCTTGCCTAGAATAGCATCTAACTTAGCATAAAGAATATGGTTATCTCCTTGTCGGAAAATGTTTACCATGATAGTAGTCCCAATTATATTGGGAAGTGTGGGTGGGAGCCCCCTGTATTACATAATGGCGAGTGCACACTTAGAAAGGAGGAAAATATAGAGCTCGTGCTTACTTTTGACTTTGCAGTCAACTTGAGACAAAAAGTCCTGAATTTTAGAAGGGGGATGAGATTGGAAGTTATCATGGTTAGGAAGAGGTGGCGTAGTAGGTGAATGATTTGTCCAAGTTTGGTTTGATAGGAGTATGTAATAGAATGCTTCTTGTCATAAAAAACCCAGGTTTTGTGTCTACCCTCCTTTTACTTGGCTCGCCTTTTCTGGTTTTTACGCCAGTCACTCTTTTCTTTTCTCCTTTTTTTGACCAAAAGACTAAATTGAGATGTTTTTTCATGGAAAAAATATTTATGGCCAGACCTTGTTGTATAAATTACTGCAAGTGCATGACGCAGCTGTAACAAAGAACCGACATATGGGTCGTATCTATAAAGAACTTGTTTCAACCACAGGACTAATCTGAATACTCAATCTAGACAAATAACTTGAGACATGGTTAGGAAGAGGTGGTGTAGTAGGTGAATGATTTGTCCAAGTTTGGTTTGATAGGAGTATGTAATAGAATGCTTCTTGTCATAAAAAACCCAGGTTTTATGTCTACCCTCCTTTTACTTGGCTCGCCTTTTCTGGTTTTTACGCCAGTCACTCTTTTCTTTTCTCCTTTTTTTGACCAAAAGACTAAATCGAGATGTTTTTTCATGGAAAAAATATTTGTGGCCAGGCCTTGTTGTATAAAATTACAGCAAGTGCACGACGTAGCTGTAATGAGGAACCGACATACGGGTCGTATCTATAAAGAACTTGTTTCAACCACAGGACTAATCTGAATACTCAATCTAGACAAATAACTACTTGGTTGATCGATAACTGATTCAACTTTAAAGCTACTAAGTGGTGAAAAAGTGGATTTACTAAAAGATGATGGATGTCTTAGGTTGGGATTCACCACATTATCTTGCCAAATAGATTAATCACTAGACTCTGTAAACTTGCTCGGGTAAATAATTGGAGCGGAAAGATCACAAATAAACGCTCATCTATGCCTTCTTTCAAAGGTCATTATACTGGTCAAAATTTCCCGAATTATCTATTTTCATGAGATTTGAATTAAAAGGCCATAAGATAGGTTAATCACTAATCCCAAGTACAACCCTAAGTATTTTCATATTAAGGAATCCAATTGCTCACTTGGTCACCCCAGATAAAGGGTTCAACTTTCGCCGTTCCCCTAAATCGTAATCCCGAACAATGAAATTAATTTCTTTCAAGACTTTCAACAAGCTATTGGTGAGTAAGTAGGAAACCAATGCATAAATTTGGGCAAATTAGACAGAAGTCTAGATCATGATCATACCAAGCATAATAGGAGCTAAAAACCCAACCCAATATGAAGAATTTAACCTTGAATCATATTAGGAGCAACTATCACAAAACTCAAATTGATAAACATGATTAATCATAAGACCAGAAAAACAATAGCAAAAAGAGAAAGAGAGAATTAAGAAACAATACTTGGATTGATTGTAGTAAAAGTCCCAAAATTAATATCCAAAGTTGTTAATTTTTAATCACTAATCATTTGTAAAGTCACTCTGATAAAACCCTAAAAATTGCCATCGGGAGGTGCTCTTTAGGAAAGACTAAGATAATGCTAATTAACTCTTAAAAGAAACTTAGAAGTCACAAAAACTGGGAAAACGCATGGTCGTGCATCAAAGCACATGCAACCGTGCGTTTCCAAATTTCCATAGTGCACGACTATGCACTTTCTACTAATGCTAGTGTGCAACTTTGGGTTCCGTACTCCTGTAATGCACAATTATGCACCTATGCGCGGTCAGACGGTCAGTTCTTAAGTCCTCAAATCCTTCATGAGTCCTCTCCTCTACACTGGAAATCATCTCCATGTTTTGTAAAAACTCCTAAATTCCTCATTGTCTTGGGAAAGAGCCTTAGAAACAAGAGGAACACATCTGTAAGTACAATATAGACTAAAGGAAGCTAATTTGACACCTTTCTCGTCATAGTCTTATAGAAGTATGGAGATAAAGGACCACAAAGGGAGCTAAAGGGTGTCAAAGCAGAGGTTTGTCAGGCCTCAAAGGGGTTACCTATTTATCCAATGTGGAATCAAGCTAGTCATAGTTCTAGAGTAAGAATATGCCGCTTAAAAGGGGGATGCCCCTGGAGAACTTTTTAAGTTAAGTTTCAGGGTTAGGGTGCCAAAGGAAGGGAAGTAGCTTGAAGCCTTGAATAACCTTATAAACTCCCCAAGTATGCTTGGGTGATGAAGTTAGTGTATTGGTAATTTCTTCCTTTCTTCTTCTTTTCAAGCTCGCTCTCTATTTTTTTCATTCTTCCCTTTTTCTCTTTTTTGGGTTCTTCTTTTCCTCTTTTTTTTTTTAGGTTCCTATTTTCTTCTTCCTTTTTTTGGGGTGGGAACTATTTGGACTAAGCTCTATTTTTTGATTGATGATTCTGATGTCATCCATGGAACACTCTTTTTCCCTGGTTAGCTCAAATGTGGTTACTAATGAAATAGGTTCTTTTGAAGGCTCAAAGAGGTTTAAAGTGGTAACTTATAAGGTTTGATAAAGGCAGTAACAAAGGTTATTGAAGGAGGCCTCCTATCCTAGGCATGCTCTTTTATGCTGCATGACTTGTTGTAAAGATATTTATGATATTTTCTTTCTTCAGATATTGGATTTAGTCTTTTTTTTTAAACTTTATTTCTCTCATCTCCTTTTTCCTAGCTTGCCTTGTGAGGTTTTCAAGCTAGCCCCCCCTTTTTTTCTTGAATTCCTCATAAAACAGAAGCACTCTATAAAAGGGATCGTATGGAACCAGTAAAAGAAGGTATTTTATTGATGATCAAGGTTAGATAAAACTTGGACTTAGAATTGAAGAAAAAGTAATTTCAAGATTCAAGACCTAACAACAAACTAAGTATTAACCTTGTTGACTCCCTTAGTGGCTACAAGTATTTGATGAAATGCAAAATTAAAAATGGACTAGGCTAGGAAGATAAGCTGGTAGGGAAATTCGAAATGAGTATGGACAAAGTAGTTCATTTTACCAGTAAATCATGTGTACTTATTAGTTGTGGAATATAAGTTATGGATACAAAATATATAGATATTATTTGATATCAAAGGATTTTATGTAATTAAAACTTTGGATTGTTAACTAGATAAGTTATATCGTAAAATAGTTTCTCAAAAGACCTAGCTTGCGTTCAAAATTTGAATTTAAATACTCAAGAAAAGGGTACTTGTATATGATGAGATCTAACTTGATTCCATCTTGAAGATAATATTGCATTAAATAATCTTTATGTTGTCTTAAATTGAATATTCTTCTATATCTCACAAATCATGCTTGCACTGTTTATCGATATTATGCTTACCGTGCTTGAAGATTATGAGCCGATGATGTATTTGTCATGCTATCCATCATTGAACTTAAAATTAAATATTTGATTTATACGTGATGAAACTAAAAAATGCAATTGAAAGATATCATGGATAATGATGTTGACATAATTGGTCATAAATGTTGTGAAAATTAAATATTATTTTATATAGATCAATAATAGGAAGCTAGAATGTTGACATGTAGAACTAAATGATTTGATCTAATTGATGCGAAATACATCTTTCCAATATTAACTACCTACTTAGCTTGATTGAAGATCAAATCAGACTTGGAGGAAGATTTCAAGGGCCTCAAGAGAGATATTAGAATATTCAAGTCACAAATTTCCATTCTTAGCCAAAGGATACAATGACTACTTAGTCTATAAATAGAGTCCACAAGAGCAAGTAAAAAACACCAATCAAGTGATAAAAGTACGGAGTATTGAGCTATTGTTTCAAATATTATATTGAGGTTAAAGATTAAGCGGTCAAAAAGTGTTCTGTATTAGAGAGTAAACTTAGAGTTTTGAGGTCAACTACTCCAAGCTTAAATTAAGAGGTAGATTTAAGAGTTGGGATTTCGAGAATGGGAAAGCTCTGAGATTTTGCAAGATAGTTCATTCTAATAAGGGAAGTGGAATTGAATCCTAAAGTTGGATAACTCTAGTCGGGGATCTAAGTTTGATTGACGCCTAACTTTGTTAAAATATTGTTGCACATTGTTTCTCTTAAATTTCTATTTTTAATTTGTTCATTTAATTTTATTTTTGCAATCATCCTATTTATCTTTCCCTCTTGGGTAATCTGAACCTACAATTGGTATTCAAGCCCATGCCATATTTTGTTTAACCTAACAGGCAAGTGGATGACGATCATGACTTTCTTAGGAGATGTTAATATTGAGGGTCGATCTATTGTTAAAACCCCCTTATTTAAAGGAACCAATTATTCTTATTGGAAACATGTTATGCAGATATTTATTGAATTCACAGACATAGAGCAGTGAGAGATTTGAACAACAGATCGTATGCCGTTCCTAAGATAAAAAATAACAAGGGAGAAGAAGCTCATAAACCAAATGATCAATATGCTAGTGTCAATTAGGATAAACTTGCTAAGAATTGAAGAGCTAAACGTATTCTTTAGTGTGGTTTAGATGTTGATGAATATAATCATATCTCTGCTATGATACAACTAATAGTCACTTATGAAGGGATAAGCCAAGTTCGAAAAACAAATATGAACATGTACGTACACCAGTACAAACTGTTCAAGATGCATTTAAATGAATCCATCAAAGGCATGTACACTAGATTTACCGACGTCACCAATACTTTAGTCTGTTGACAATACCTATTCCAATGAAGAAATGATGAGAAAGATCCTTTGCTACTTCCCACGGAACAAATGGGGTCCAAAGATCACTGCAATTGAGGAACCATAAGAACTCAAAAAGTTGGAACTAGATGATCTTTTAAGAGAGCTTCTAACACATGAGATCCATCTCAAAGAAGATGAAGGAGAAAGCTCCATAGGAATAACTCTAACAACCATGATGGAAGATAACACTTCAGATGAGGAAGAACTCAATGATAATGATGAAGAATCATTTTCTTGATTGTATGAGGTCTTAAATGGGGCTAAAGAAAAAGTTCAATCAAAGAGGATTCAACCAAAGAGGATCTACATTAAAAAGAAATGAAAATCCTCAAAAGGTATGTTTTTTAATAAAGATAATACTAGCGTTAGTTCTTATTATGGATGTGGTATGCCAAGATATATATTGAAGGATTGCCTATTGATGCAAAACATAGGAGAAAAACGAAATTTAAAAAGAAAGATAATAAGAAAGCAATGATTCCTGCTTGAAGTGATAGCAAAACTAGTGACAATGAAATTGATGAAGAGTACGTAGCCAACATTTGTCTCATGGCCAAAGAGGTGCACGTTGATGAAAGATCTAAGTATGAAAGCACTAACGAGGTTGACATCTTAGCTCTTTGTGAATGTTCTAAAGAAGACTTAATTGATGCCTAGTTTGCTGAATTAGAACAAATATAGTTATCTAAATATGAAGACATAAAGAAAACTTTTCGAGAATTAACTCAAAGAAATTTTATTTTGGAAAAATTAAACGATGATCTACATGATAAAGTTAAGATCTTTGAAGATAAAAGTGTGAAATTACAGACTGAATGTGATGATAATCAAAAGATTATTCTAAAATTCACATGAGGACAGAACAATTTGGATAAATTTCTTTGTACCCTAAAAGCATTTTTAACGAAGAAGGAATTGGATATAATTACTCCGACCAAAAAGAAAAGCTATAAGAATTTCTTTGTTAAACCTGCTTTGCACAAAAAGTATGTTAGAACTTGCATTTAATGTTCTAAAATTAGTAATATTGTATATTCATGTCTACTTAGAAAATCTTCTTCAAAGATAATTCAAATATGGGTCCTAAAAGGAACTAGACTACCTAACATGATAGCTAGTGATTTTGAATCTAGATTTAACGTCAAAAATAAAAGAAAATTTTTATTTTTTGTTTTATAGATGTGCTGGAAATTTGGACAAGACTTACGGTACCTTGATTGCAGATGTTTAAGATACATGAGTGGTGACTTCTCTCTATTCAACCGAAATAAAAAAGAGATGAAATGGATGCATTACGTTGGGGGACGAAAGCATAGGTAAAACAATTAGTATTGGAAAAATTGATAAAGATCCCTTCAACTCCATTGAGAATCTCTATCTTGTTGATGATTTAAAATTTAATCTTTTGAAGTATATCTCGACTTATCATATGGGAAAACTTGTGACATTTGACTTAACACACTGCATGGTTCAAAATGAAAAAATATGGAAAAAAATCCCTCTTTATGGTCCTAGAATTGAAAATGTATATGCAACTGACATTGGTAACATCTCATACAATTTCTCTTCTTTTAAAGCTTCATATCATGAGGATAATTGGCTATGACATCATTAGTTAGGACATGCAAGCATGTCTCATACAATTAAAAAATTAGCCAAAAATGATTTAGTATAGAACTTCTAGTGCGTAATTTTGAATATGATCATTTGTATGATGTATATGCTAAAGGAAAACAATTACATCGTACTTTTAAGTCAAAGAATAACATTAGCACATGAAGACCATTTGAACTCCTCCATATGGACTTATGTGGACTCATACCAATACAAAGTTTATGATGTGGCAAATACATGCTTGTATTGTAGCAAAGCTTTTAAAGAATTTTCAAAACTCTGCAAACAATTATTTGTTTATAAAAATTCACAAATCATATTCATAAGAAGTGATCATGGTACAGAATTTGATCAAAAAGAATTTACTAAATTTTGTAATAATCATGGAATTACTCATAATTTTTCAGCACCATACACACCTTAAAAGAACGGTGTTGTTGAAAGAAGGAATCACAATTTAAATGATATGACACGTACTATGATGTGCGAAGGTAATGTTCCTCAAAGTTTTTGGGCTGAATCAGTAAACACAGCCAATCAATTCTAAATTGGTGTTTAATGGCTAATTTTAGAAGTGACAGCTTATGAATTATTAAAAGATCATCGACCTAATATATCTTATTTTCAACCTTTTGGATGTAAATGTTTTGTTCATAACAAAAGGCAAAAAGAATTTAGGCAAATTTGATGCTAGAAGTGATCAAAGAATTTTTGTGGGATAATGCATAGTAAGACGTATAGGATTTATAATTAACATATGAGGAACATAGAAGAAAGTATTCGCATAATTTTTGATGAATCTAATGATGTTAAGTTAGGTGATTCCATAGTACATGATCTTAACTTAAACAATCATATTGATGATGATGAAGAAACATCAAAAGAGGTAGATAGTACCAAAGACCACTCACAAGAACAACCTCTCAACACAAATCAAAGAGAAGACGTGCCATCTTAAGAAGATGAGGAACTCACCAATCATGGGAATTCTCCATCCCATGTAACACGGGAAGATGTAACTTGAGAACCCCAAAGACCTTGTAAATATAAATCATGTCATGCAATGGACAACCTCTTAACAGACATATCTGCAAGGGATAAGAACTTGTTCATCTTTACATAATTTTTGTGCTTTCTTTGTATTTCTATCTCACATAGAACCCAAGAGTCACCTAAAAGGTCTTAACGACTCAAATTGGATGATAGCCATACAAGATGAACTTAATCAATTTGAAAGAAATCACGCATGAACACTCACAACTTGACCAAAAGACCATCTCGTAATTGGAGGAAAACGGCTCTTTATAAACAAATTAGATGAAATCAAAAATGTTGTAAGGAATAAGGCATGATTAGTGGCGAAAGGATATAATCAAGAAGAAGACATTCATTTTGATGAAACTTCTGCCCCTATTCCATGATTGGAAACTATATGTATACTATTAGCATTTGCACCATATAAGAATATTAAATTATATCAAATAGATGTAAACTCCGCCTTCTTGAATGGATATTTACAAGACGAGGTTTATACAGAACAACACCTTAGTTTGGGAAATCTAGATCCCTGAATCATGTCTATAAACTTCAAAAAGGTCTTTATGGTTTAAAACAAATTCTTGGAGCTTGGTATGAATGATTGAGAAAATTCCTCTTAGAAAATGGATTTAAAAGAGGACACATTGATAAAACTCTCTTTACTAAAACCCATTGACATGAGTTTATAATTATCCAATTTTGTGTGGATGATATACTATGTAGAGCAACTAACAACCCTTTTTGTGGAGAGTTCTCCATCTTACGAGTAAAGAAATTTAAATGAGCATGATGGGAGAATTAAACCTCTTCTTAGGTCTTCAAATTAAATAACGTAAGGATGAAATTTTCGTTAATGACAGTAAATATGTTAATGAGCTAATAAAGAAATATAAAATGGATTAAGCTAAACATGGTAAAATGCCAATGGCTACAACTGAAAAGCTAGACTTGGATAAAGATGGAAAGCTTGTTAGTGAAAAGGTCTATCCAGGAATGATTGGATCACTACTTTATCGTACAACTAGTCATCCTAATAGCATGTTTAGTGTTTGTCTGTGTGCTAGAATTGAAGCCTCTACTAAAGAGTCCTATCTCACATGTATAAAAAGAACATTTAGATACCTAACAGGTATAAAAAATATAGGGCTATGGTAGCCTCGAGGGGGAGAGCACTCTTCAGTAGGATATATCGATGCAGATTATATAGGATATAAAGTAGACAGGAAAAGTACTTTGGGTACTTATCAATTTCTTGGAGAAAGCTTAGTTTCTTGGCTGTCTAAAAGACAAAATTCCATAGCTCTTTCAATGGCAAAAGTCGAATACATTGCCATCGGTGGATGTTGTAGATAATTATTTTGGATCATGTAAGAGTTGTATGATTTAAGGATAAATTTCAAAGAAGTAACAATAAAATGTGACAATAAAATTCCTATTAAGATTACGAAAAATCCAGTACTGCACTGTTGAATCAAATATATTGAGGTGTGTCATCATTTTATTCGAGAACATGTGGAAAAAGCACATGTAATCGCAGAGTTTATACCTACTGATTACCAATTAGTTGATATATTGACAAAACCACTTAGTGAAGATCTCTTTAATTTTATTTGCCATGAGATTGGCATGTTAAAATTTGATGTATGAATTGAGGAGCCCTCTTTTATGACTAATTAAGTTCATGGAGTAAATTACAGGAATACTTATTCCAACTGCTTACTAGACAATTAGAATTCAAGATCGTTAAAAGTGATCAAGGAAAATGATAATAGCTCATTAATTACTAGGAGATATCATCCTAGATTCTATTAGTATAGCTGAAAAATTTAATTTCAATGCATTGGCATGAATCTAGCATAAAAACAAAATTGAGTGGATTCGACTGAGGAGCATTAATTCATAATTTCTCTTCACTAGGATATCAACAAGATTTAACGATTTTTACAAATCAAAAATCAAAAGTACTTCCTTTAATCTGTGATATTTCACAAACTTAGACCAAAAGTGATTTAAACTAGTAAATAATCTGCTTGACTCTACTTTGACCGAAAATAAGGCAAAGAAAATCAAAAGCCTCTTCACTCTTTCTCGCTCTCTGTCTCTCTCTTACTTTCCTCTTTCCCCCCTATACTATATCTCCTCCATGCAATCTCCATAGTAGAGCAATCTCTCTGCTTCTTTAGCTCGCGCTTACCAAAATCCCTAGCCCCAAAACTTTCTAAAATAAAAAATTAGTGTAATATTTTCCTCATTCTTCCCAAATTTGCATCTTCTAGGCTTCAATTCTCCATTATAAAGCCCTCTCTTAACATCCTCTCTATCCACTAAGTTTTTCACTATCCTCAATTGTTTTCCTTCTTCAAGCTTGAGCCTCCATCAATGGCACCCAAGACTAGAGGTAGTAAGACACAAAATCAGTCCCCCAAATCGACCCCTTCTCTATCTAAGGTTTGAGAAAACACCATTTGCTCAGCCCTCTACTGTGGAACGCTCGAATTTTGGTCAAACCTGTCTGCAAGGTCTCTACACAATTGACCCATTTTTATTATCAAGCTCTATCTGATTCAGAGACTAAGGTTGAGCCATCCTCATCGCATGCAACTTGGGCTGTTTCACTACAGTCACCACCACCATCTTAATTTCTAGTTGTCACCGGCCCTGCCTCCTCAACAGCGGCAACTCCATCTTTCGTCACTGCAAGGCCATCCACCGCCAGACCGCCACTATACTGGGGTCCTTCAACCCATCACACGCCTCTCACTACAAAGGTGATGCCCTTGGCTTGGTTTCACCCGAGTCTTGTTAGAGATATCCTTCTTAGGTTTATTAATCGCGCTGTCCATGGTTGTGAAAAAGTTGACATTGAGTCTAATTTGGTTAAAAATATAAGGTTTATTGATTATCTTTTGAGGAGTAATTGTGGACAATTGCTTGATTACCCCTAGTTTGTTTACATATCCTATGCCAATGTTAGAACTATTAAGATGGGTGCTGAAATTTCCCTTGAATGCTAAGTGCAATACACCAAGTTCACTCTTACTAAGGCCATACTTAATCAGCTTCTTAGGTTACCTGTTGTTAACCAACCCATCTTATCTTAACTAAAGGCCACGAATAGGTGCTTAGCTAAATTTGCTCACCCCTAATGACACGCTTAGTGCTCCCAGTTGTCCTATTTGATTTTGCAATAATACGCTACGTTATAGTTTCGAACCTTATTACCTAAATCGAACTCAACTGACAGTGTCAACAATAAAACCCTAAAGGCTATCTATCTTCTTATGACTGACATGCCTATTAACTCCAGATATATCCTCAACTATATGTCAAAGTCCAGCATCCTGCACCACAACCCTAATCTAATTTGTTAATCTTTGTCTTCAAATTAAATAGGTAGTCATTAGACCATGAAATTTATGAGACAAAGACTGTCTTAGTTATCACCCCAGCCTCCTTAAACACATTCATTTCTTTAAGACTAGGATTGGTGAAATTTGTATCTCTGGGGCACCCCATATTTTACAGAAGTAATTTTTAAGGGATAACTTTTTTAGAATGTATTCCCAAGTGCCTAATATTTTAGGTAAACTATTTGCAGGGGTCGACATTCGATGACACAAATCATTCTTACGGGTTTTTTCTTTCAAATTCAACCCTTAACTTTTTGAAAATTTTGTTTTTGACCCTAATGGGGTTCAAAATGCAAATACTCATTTTTTGGGCTTTTTTAGAAAACAATGTTATCTTATTGTTTGTACTTCTCATACTGAGTTTATTGGTACTAGTGATCGCGATCCATTACTTATATCATAAATATTATATTTTCTATGATTAGAGGCCCTGCATGCTTAGCAAAAATAGTTAAAGTTTAATTAGAGAGTTTCAACCATTAACTGAACTTAGTTTGTATTGAACCCTGATGTTCCTCTAGCTTTCAGTTTACAGAGATTGCTAACTCAACCACCCATTCCTTAGATTAGACATAATATAAATCCATTTTGTTTCCTACCTTGAATCATAGTCACTAATCAAGTTTCTTTTTCCTATTTTTAAGAATAATGAGACTTTAATTAAGAAATCATAATATTTAAGACATAAGTTTCAATTGAATAACATTTCCTACTAGCAAACTTCTCTTATTGAAATGTTGAAACTAGAAATATTACAATGGAAAGATTGAAGAGGGACTTAAGCAACTAAGATTATTAAAGATGCTTACTCATAAAGAATTAGGAAATTCTGACTTTTCTTTTGATCAAGTATGCTCAAAGGACCATGTCCCTTCTCAACATTCAGCCTCTCTTTTTGTAGAGGAGATGGACTATATATAATTCCTTAATGGATATACTACATACACTTATATTTTCACATGACTATAGCTGCTTGCACATGGCTACTGTAGACTTTATTATTTTACTAACTTGACCCTTAACAAAATAACACAATAATGGTGCAATAACTTTTCAAAGCACTCAATGCTAATAAGACTAGTCTTAGGCTCTAAATTGTCACATTTTACATGCCTCTTTCACCTGATTTTAGCTCGTACAATAATCTAATCTATAGGATTTTACTTGTTTTATTTAGTAGTTTTACTTGTTTTATTTACTTTTGTAGGTAATAAGTCCAACCGAGCAAGTCCTATGAGAAGGAGCGAAAAAGGATCAAAAATGGGCGAAAAGACGAAAAACAGCAACAGGTGGGCAAAGCCGGCCAATAGGGTGGCACGGCCACCCCATGCCACCTGGTATGGCCGTGCTGCCATGGCCAGCAAGGTGGCACGGTGTGCCCGAGCCCCCCGGCGTGGCCATGCCTCTCCCTCCACCCCCGAGCGCTGTTTCGTCCTCACCGCTTCCTATTTAAGGCCACTTCTTTCGGGACTTTTAGGAGGGTTCTTCCATGCATTTTTTAGGATAGTTTAATTTAGGTTTTAGGGAATAAAAACCCCATTGAGAGGATTAGATTAGGATTGTATTGGATTAATTTTGGATTCAAGCATTGGGATTTGAAGTTCTTCCTATCAATCTATAAGTTCTCTCCTCTCTCTCTACCTTTATATTTCAGTTTCGTTCTTGTTCGTTCTTGTTATGATTATGTTAGTTTAGATTGTATTTAGTGTTAATTCTTAGTTTTCATTGTTAATCCATACTTTATTAGGCCGTTAGATTTGATTAGTTTTATTCTCTTTCCTCTATCTTCATGCTTGTTATATTCTTTGTCAGTTTAGGTTTGAATTTGGGTTTTTGTGTTTTGTTATTGATTGTTGGTAGATTTCGTTGGCTTGAATTGTGATTAGCATCTTGATGGCTAATTACTCTTGCATTAGGCTTAACCATACCTAATCTATGCCTAGAACTTAGAGTTTTCTCTCACACTCGCCAAGTGTTCAATGAAATGTTTGAAAGAGATTTCATCCATATTTTTGGGCAATTCACTTATCCTGAGAGGTGAGGTCAATTAGCGAGTGTGGGAGAGCGAATAGCCGAGTTCGGGACATGAAAATAGTATCCGATTCGAGCTAAGTCCGGGGGTTGCTAATTTGTCGTCTAATTGGGCTAACCCCATGAAAATAGGTGGTTAGGCTAATTAGACTAGCTCATGATCCTTGAGAGAGGGCTTGGATGGTCTTCGATAGTACAACCGACCATCTCTCGTTCAGAATGTAGTTTGGGTAGGTTAGGACTCGTCTCAATTAGTTGGTCCATCCATTGGTTAAATCACAACTCTAAGTTGATTTTTCTATGTTTGTTAGCATAGTTTAGTTTACCCCCCTTCCCTTTCCGTTAGCCTAGCTTGAACCACTTAAACAAATCTCGGTATTTGAAACTCAACTTCTAACGGACGACACCCCGAGTACTCGACGATAAACCTTGCACTTGGGGTTATAAATTTAAAACTCGAATTCTTCCCACCAAGTTTTTGGCACCGTTGTCGGGGAGTTGGCGTTTTTCAATATTGGGGTTTACTTGAGCATTTGAGACTAGGCTTTTACTTGAAAAAAAAAATATTCAAAAAACATTTCTTAAAAAAAATTAAAAAAATGACAATTTTCCACTTTCCTCAATATGAGCATGAATTATTTTTGAAATATTACGATAGATTGCATTATTTTCTTGCTCATTGTGGTTATTGCTTAGAGAAGTGGGAAATTTTAAACATAGTCTATGAGGGTGTGACTTGTAAGACACGTGCTCTTTTGGAGCATTGGAATTTCTGTGCTCGAAATGTTAATGAAGCCTAGGAATTGCTTGAGTGGTTGGCTATGGATACTTATGATTTTGAGACTAGTCATTTCAGTTCTTACACCCCATCCCCCTGCATCCTTAATTATACGCCTCTTGCATGTAAGATCTACCATTGTTCTAACCATGACAGTAATTCTTATCCCTATCATATTTCTTCTAATAGTTTTACTAGGATTGCTAGCATGATAGAGACAATGAATGAGCAACAAGTTAAGCTTGCTAATTGTATGCGGGAATATGACTTATCACATAAGACTAACCTTAGGGTTAATTTCTCTGAACTTGATGTTAATTTATATGGCGATGGTGCGTCTTCTCTTCCTCTAGAGTTTGGACTAGAGGAGGTACTTTATCCTGCCTTGACTACTTTACCCCTTGTTGCTCCATCCCTACCTAGCACCCTTAGGGACAACACTCCACTTCACACGACCTATCTTGATCTACCTTTTCCTTTAGCTCAGTTGATGGAGTTCGAGGGAGGTGAGACATTTTGTGTTGATGTTGGTGTCAATGAGGATGATATATGTTATGTGTCAGGCGTTGCTTTTATTGAGGTGTATGATCTTGATAAGACTCTCATAGAGAGGTCATGTGTGGATGTTGTGGTTGCAGTTTCATCTAGTCCTGATCTTGTTGACCCTGTATCCCCCAATCCCCTCGATATTTTCCATGCTTCTCTTTCATGTCCACTACCCTCCCTTTCCCTCGAGTGTTGTGATCTTTCACTGATTGATTCTCATGTGGTGCTTGAGGGGAATGAGGTTGACTGTTCTAGGTCTCTGGGTACTTTTAGAGGGTATGACCCCTCCCTTGGTCCTTGTCATCTGTACCTAGAGGACATGCCTGGAAAAATCATGTTGATTATTGCATTCGATTATTCTACTGATTTCTGCAAGGCATTTGATAAGTTTAGGAGAGCACTTATTGACATTCCTAGATTCATATTTGGGTGCTCTTACTTACATTCATCTGAGTTGCATGCTCAGGTGTTCGATAAGCTCCTGCGAGCTTTGACGACATCTGAATTGGTGGCTTGGACCCTAAGATAGGAGGAGTGGCTGATGCTCCTCCAACCTTCCGAAGCATCATCCTAGGGAGGTAGTAGTTTAGGTGTACTCAACACCTAACCTGATAAATTCGTTCCCTCTTTTCTCTTTCTTCATTTTTGTGTTGTATATACTGTTGTTTTTGCCTTTCTTTTTATTCTTCTTGTTTGTCTTTTGTTTTGTTATACTATTTTAGAATTGTTTCCTGTATATATGTATTTTGTGGTAGTCGTGACTTCTAGGCTCCCAATGAAGACATTGTGAGATCTAGGTGTGGGGGAGGAGTAGTCTCCATGCTACCTTGTTTTGGGGGAGTTTTGTACTATTTTGATCGGCTTTGATCCCTTGCACCTTGGCTATTGGCTTGTATATAACTATGATGTACATGATAGATCTTTGTCCTAAGCCAATTCTAACCCAAGTAGTTCATATATATGTGCAATCCAGTCCTTATTTATACTATCATTATTATCTTAGGTCTTAGTCTTCCATGATCAGCTCTCCCACTTGTCATGTACACGGCTACTTTTGTTCTTGTTTGGTTCCCACTTTTATTTATCCAAAAAAAAAACAAAACCAAAATAAAACCCTAAAAAAAAATATAGTTTTTAGTTTGGAAAGACAAGTACCCCTTTGAGGCATGCGCTACTGGGTCCTATCCTTTAAGACAATACTGCTGCTGAAAAAGCTTGACAGGCACCCCTTTGAGGCATGCGCTACTGGGTGCCACTCTTTTGAGGCAATACCGCTACTGGAAAAGCCTTCTCTCCCTGCTAATAAGTCAGTAATGTAGTTTGTGTCAGCCATGTAAGATTGAGTTTGATTCCGATAAGCCTGAATCCTAGGATGATGATACACTAGCACACTAAGTGCAAGGATGGATTCACAATTTTGATGTACAATGGGGTGAAAAGTTGGTGCTTTGATGTCACCCATGGGGATAGAGACTCTTGATGTGTACATTTTGTTTATATGCAGGTTAATATCGTTGTGTGCACGGGTGATTTGTTTAGTTAGAATGTGTGCAGACTTCTCCCTTGTATATAGTTATGCTTTGCTTGTAAATCCATTCTGTTCTTCTGTTTCCATTTTTCTTTCCCTTTATATTTTTATTTTTCTTTTTCAAAGATTTGTGAGTATATCGTCTGCAAACCCTCACGAGGCCTTACTCGTCCACTTAGGGGAACCAAGGGGTTTAAAGGGCTTATTGCATACGCTAAATGCAACTGTGATTCCTACGAAAGTGAGTTAGGTCCTAGGATAGTTTTTCTTTTGTTTTGCTCGAGGGCGAGCAAAAGATAGGTGTGGGGGTATTTGTTAGGCTCTAAATTGTCACATTTTACATGCCTCTTCCATTTGATTTTAGCTCGTATAATAATCTAATCTTTAGGATTTTACTTGTTTTATTTAGGATTTTTAGTTGTTTTATTTACTTCTGTAGGTAATAAGTCCAACCCAACAAGTGCTGCGAAAAGGAGCGAAGAAGGATTAAAAACGGGTGAAAAGATGAAAAACAGCAGTAGGCAGGCAAAGCCGCCCAATAGGGTGGCACAAGCACCCCGTACCACTGGGTACGGCCGTGCCGCTATGGCCAGCAAGGTGGCACGGTGCGCCCGCGCCCCCCGGCACGGCCATGCCTCTCCCTTCGCTCCCGAGCGCTGTTTCATCCTCGCCGCTTCCTATTTAAGGCCACTTCCTTTGGGACTTTTAGGGGGGTTCTTCTATGTGATTTTTAGGATAGTTTAGTTTAGCTTTTAGGGATTAAAAACCCCATTGAGAGGATTAGATTAGGGTTGTATTGGATTAATTTTGGATTCAAGCACTAGGATTTGAAGTTCTTCCTATCAATCTATAAGTTTTCTCCTCTCTCTCTACCTTTATATTTCAGTTTCATTCTTGTCCGTTCTTGTAATGATGATGTTAGTTTAGATTGTATTTAGTTTTAATGCTTAGTTTTCATTGTTAATCCATGCTTTATTAGGCCGTTAGATTTGATTAGTTTTATTCTCTTTCCTCCATCTTCATGCTTGTTATGTTCTTTGTCAGTTTAGGTTTGAATTTGGGTTTTTGTGTCTTGTTGTTGATTATTAGTAGATTTTGTTGGCTTGAATTGTGATTAGCCTCTTGTTGGCTAATTAGTTTTGTATTAGGCCTAATGCTACCCAATTTATGCCTAGACCTTAGAGTTTTCTCTCACGCCTACCAAGTGTTCGATGAAATGCTTGAAAGAGCTTTCATCCATATTTTTGGGCAAATTGACTTATGTTGAGACATGAGGTCAATTAGCTAGTGTGGGAGAGGGAATAGCCGAGTTTGGAACATGAAAATAGTATCCGATTCGAGCTAGGTCCGGGGGTTACTAATTTTATGGTCTAATTGAGCTAACCCCATGAAAATAGGTGGTTAGGCTAATTAGACTAGCTTATGATCCTTGAGAGAGGGCTTGGGTGGTCTTTGATGGTGCAAC
This sequence comes from Carnegiea gigantea, assembly GCA_029747015.1. Taxonomy (NCBI): domain Eukaryota; kingdom Viridiplantae; phylum Streptophyta; class Magnoliopsida; order Caryophyllales; family Cactaceae; genus Carnegiea; species Carnegiea gigantea. Next base: position 95,945 of record JAKOGI010001764.1, read on the forward strand.
CGACCATCTCTCGTTCATAATGTAGTTTGGGTAGGTTAGGACTCGTCTCAATTAGTTGGTTCGTCCATTGGTCAAATCACAACTCCAAGTCGCTTTTTTTTACATTTGTTAGAGTAGTTTAGTTTATCCCCCTTCCCTTTTGGTTAGCCTAACTTGAACCACTTAAACAAATTTCGGTACTTGAAACCCAACTCCCAGTGGACGACACCCCGAGTACTCAATGATAAACTTTGCACTTGGGGTTATAAATTTAATACTTGAATTCTTCCCACCAACTAGCTATCTATATTGAGATTTTGCATGCCTTTATCACCAATAATATCTTCTAGTGCAAAATTATCCAGATAATCATCAAAATCTTCATCAAGTTGGAGATGCTTTAATTTTTTAAATAATTCATGGAGATATTTCTTTTTTTTTAATAGGAATTTTTTCAATCAAAGAGATAGTCAAAGACGTATTCTGAAGTTGCTCCTTCTACCTTTATATATTTGCTGAAATCATTATGATAAAATGAAAGTATTGCTTCCACAAGACATTAATATTTTTTTTTTGTTCAATAAATGACCATATTTGATGATAAATGTTGTCAAAGCCAATGACTCTGACTAAAGTAGGATCACTAATTACTTCATGTTGTTCTAGAAACCATTCTTGCTATTGATCATTGAGATCGTCTAAATTACTAATTGAACAAGACAATGGGCTGGATTGGCCTTTCTATTTTCATACTGGCTAGATTGGCCTTTCTGTTTTCATACTGAATTATTGTGCAATGTACCTTAATATACAAACTTCTATTCTATGGAATTTTGGCTAGACTATTAGAAGATGTAAGAATCCAATGGATCCTTTCAAACATGTAGTATTGAAACTTAGTTAGTCTTGAGAAGAATTAGTACTTTAGATCTGGAATTTCCATGAGGTAAGCTGTCATTCTATATTCCTAGGCTTTCATGATGGGGTCATATAAAGGGACTGAATTTGCTGAGAATTTTACACCACTAACCCCAGATCTATAAAAAAAAAGGGGATCGTAGTACTTCATGACTCCCAAATACCATAACAATAAATATGATAATAGTTGATGTAGGCTATGTGCCACTTGTTGAACAATTTTTCTTGAACATGGGAACGTACTTTTTTCTTGCATATCATAAGGGCACCTTAGGGAATTCATTTGTAATTCTAAAAGATTGAATCTATATACCACTAGATAGGCAAAAGATAGTAGATGAAAGTGTGATCTACCCTTTTGTATGAAATTCCAAAATATCCACAAGCCCTCTACTAGAAGGAGAAATCGTTCTAGCAGTAATGACATTTCATGTTAGATTCCTCCTTTTCCGACAGGTGTTCTGCTATGATGATCGACATTAGAGAGTTCACAAGTTAAATAATCTGCTAGAGAATTCTTTGATCTCTATATATGTAGAATAGAGAAAGAAAACTGGTTAAGCCATAATTGCCAATACAAGAGTCGGCCTTACACTTACATATATGATAAGTTCTTTTTCACAAACCAAACTATCCCTTTGTAATTACTTTGAATAAGAAAATGTTTTGGGGTTAGAAAGATTAAGAACTTTTTAACTCCTCTTATGAGTGTAAGGATTTTGTTTTTTCATTGTAGGATAGTTGCATTGTACTTTATTAAAACTTCCACTGCAATATTTGTAGAGTTTTTCATTCCTTTGATTTTGCGTACTTCACTCCAGTGCTCATTGTTTGCATTGGTCTCAAGAATTAAATAATCTCCTTGATTAAGCAATTAATAATATGAAGATTTTTAAACATCTTTTTGAAGTATTAAGCAATCTTTGAATCACTAGTAGTCCATGTTCAACTTACTTCTTTGTTGAGTTTCTACTGTAACAGTTTTCTCAATTTAGCTAGATCTTTAATGAAATCTAAAGCATAGGTAAGATATTCGAGAAACCTTTCCAATTGCTTACTGTCTTCAATTTTTTAGGGAATTTTATATTTTTTCGAAAATATGTTTCCGTAGGATGATTTATCCAAGTTTTACTTTCAGACCTAAAAATCTGATTTCTTGTTCAGCATAAATACACTTGTTCTCACCAAGAATAATACCATGATCAATACATCTTTGGGTGGCAATTAGAACATTATCTTTGTGTAGTTCTATGATCTTAGAAAAGATAAAAATATCGTCGATATAAACTGGACAGTAGTGATTAAGATCTTTGAAGATATTACCCATTCTTCTATGGAATCTTTGAGGTGCATTTTTAAGATCATATAGTATTACTATCCGCTCATACTGTCCATAAGGGGCACTAAAAGCAGTTAGGGGAATACTTTCTTAATGCATTTTTATTTGCTAGTATCTACTTTTACAATCCATTTTCGAGAATAAAGAGGCTCTCTAAATTCTATTGAAAATGGCTATTCTGTTGGAAACAAAATAGCCATCAAAGACAATATTATCATTAAGTTTTTTTCTAATTGATTACCATTCAAGCTTTTCATCTTTTTTTTTTTTAGTATGATTTCTTACCATCAAAGCAGGATTGGTGTGAGAACTCTTGCTGTTTCTAATTAATCTTTTTTCAAAAGTTCTTTGATTTCTTTATCAAATTCTTGGATATCGGGGTGTGTATACACCATTTGTTTGATTCGAATAATAGTGTTGGGATTTAGCAAAGTAATCTTTGCAAATGTCTTATCTTTGTCCTAAAATTTGGGAGGATTACCAGAGTAGAGTTTTTACATAATTGCTCTTGTTGTTCCACATATCTGATCTTTAATAGATAGCTTAGTAGTGAGATTATTAGTACTATCTCACATTGGTTATGTATTACCTTTTCACCATACTGACTGCATGTAAACTCAATCTTCTGATGAGTATAAGCCTTATTTAATTTTTACTGGGAACGAAGTGACCATTTATTGCGAATATTAGTTGATTTATAATCAGTGTGTATGGATAACATTGCCTTTGAAAATTATTTCCAATAATCATATCATAAGAGGGTTGATTAGTAACCCATAAAACTGGTATAATGTACTGGACTCCTCTTACTTCTATCGATAAACCTTCCATGGCTTTGCTGTGGCTCATAATGCTATTGTCAGCTATTCTTACTTGTAAAGAATTCTTGGCTTTTCTCCACATAAATACTGGAAATAAAGATCTTTTTCTAAAATGGATATAACAACCATTATCGATGTAGACACACAATTCATATCTATTATATATCTTTAGACATACATTTGTTGGGATATAGATGTTATTAGGATTTGTTTTGGTGAGTTCATAGCATATTTGCATGGTCATATTTTTGACTAATTCATCCTCATAGATTGGCTCACCAATAGTATCATCTTCTTTAAGCTCTTCTTTAACTACCAAAGATCCTTTTCCCCGTTTGGATTTTACACTCTTGCTTCTTAATAAATGGGATTTAAAGGTCATTTTAACATTTTTATCAATTTTTATTACATTCTTCTTGTTATTTTTATGGGATTGGCAAAGCTAGATATCCAGGATCTTTAATTTTTTATCATAAAGATATGCTTTTATCCTTTAAATTCTTTGAATTGGAGGTTTTCAAATTTTTTCTGCCTATATCATTTATTCTAAAGGAATGACATTAAGATCCTCCAATTTAATTTGGTTCATATGCTGATATATTTCGTCTTCTAACTGGACATATTGATCTCTTTATTATCATCAGATAATACATCTTGCTTTTTAACTATTATATCCATAATTTGGCTTAATTCTTCTGGGTTTTGTTCATCAAATATATTTTGTAATTCTCAAGATTACACTTCTTATATTCTGTCCTCTTCTTCTTTTTGTGTCTTTTATGATGGTTTTTTAGTTGATTTTTCTTCTACTTCTTTTTGCATTTTTATGTATTGCAAATGAAATGGATTTTTGATTTTCAGATTTTGGAAAGGATATTTATGCTAAAATAGAGTACTAACACTTAAATTAGATTTTTCACTGTATCTAATTTTGTTAATTAAAGAAAGATGAATTGCAGACAATTACTTTTTTATCTCCTTAATAATAGTCTTAATTGAAGCTAATTCGACTTTTAATTCTAAAACTATATCAATGATATAGTTTAACTACGGTGTTACTAAAGTGATTCCTTCTGAAGAGTGCATAATATGTGAATAATTAGAAGTATAACAAGTACACGACGATTTAAGTATTAAATATAGTTAATTGGAATGTTGGACCTTTTAATCACATGTACAAAATAAAATTTTCGAAAATAAGTTTATAAGTATTGGAGTAAAATATGCAAATATGAAAAGTTTAAGGTGATAAATAAAAATAAAACAGTAAATTTTCTCCTTAAAATAGTTCCCATAGAATATTAGACCTTTTAAATATATTCTAATAATATGATCCCTTAATTATGCTTTTCACAGAATGTGGATATCTAGCTGTAATTTTTTGCCGACTGGTGCCTGGAAGTTCATTGAATAAATGGCCTAGGAAGAGAAGGATAGTATTTATGAGCTCAACTGCTGACAAGCTTGAGTATATTATGGTGCAACACACTGATATGCTAGATTGCATTGCTCATAACCAAGCAATCCTTAATAATCGCCTTTCTTGCTTGCAAAACTTCCTACCTTACTGATTTTTTGAGGTCCATTAAAAATAAAAAGATGATCTTATTCATCTCAATTGTTTAACTCGTTAATGTGCTCTCAAGGGTGTCCCATTGTCGGCTGTAGAATAAGCTCAGAGTGCTACCTATGCTAATCAGTTCACATTTGAGCACAAAAGTTCTCCAAGCCGAAGCCTTAATCTATATTCAAATCTCTCTTCTTATGGTTTACTTATCTTTAAATTAGTAAATTTGTTTCAAACAATCTTGTTGGTCTACTCAAACATTTATTTTTCTTACCTTTAATTTTTTCCTCCTGTTTGATGAAAGAGGGGGATAAACTGGATGTTGCTTATGATATGCTAACTTAGTTTTGCTGTTTATGATATTATAATATGCTAAGTTAGCTGCTTATGGTACTACTAGCTTATTTAACATCTTTGATTTTACTTGATATGATCATGTGATTTGATTAATATGGTGGCTAGCAGCAGCAATTTTAGCACCAACTGTGCAAGGAAAAATGATGTGACAGGTTATTCATTAAACTCACTAAGCCTAAATGGACTATAAAGATAATTTTGCCTTTCATCAAAAAGAGGAAGATTATTGCCTTCCTTAGTGACTATATGGTTTTGATAAAACACAAAATTAACGATGTACTAGGCTAGAAAAATAAGTTGGTAGGCAAATTCAAAATGAGCATGGACAAGATGGTTCTTTCATACTAGTAGATCACGTCTACCACCTAGTCATAGAATATAAATTATGGACATAAAAATATAGGTATTATTTAATATCAAAGGATTTTATTTGATTAAAATTTTGGATTGTTAACTAAAGAAATTACTGTCATAAAATAGTTTCTTAAAAGACTTGGCATTCAAAATTTGAATATCAAATACTCAAGAGTCATAAAAGATTACTTGCATATGAAAAGGTCTAAATTGATTCTCTCTTGAAGATAATGTAATATAAAATGATCTTCATGATCTTATGTTTCTCTTGAAATGATTTTAAAGTCAAGGTTATTCTACATCTTATAAGTCATGCTACCCCCCTTTATTAATATTATGCTTGTCCTGCTGGAAGATTGTGAACAGCTAAGTTATTTGTCATGGTATCCATCATTGAACTTAAAATCAAATATTTGATTTATACTTGATTAATTTAAAAAATGCAATTAATGGATATCATGGATAATGATGTTGACATAATTGATCTTAAGTGTTGAGCAAATAAAATATTATTTTATATTGATTCCATAATGGGAAGCTAGAATGTCGACATGCTGCACTAAAAGATTTTATCTGATTAATGAGAAATATTTCTTAAAAATATTAATTGCCCTGCTTAGCTTGATTGAAGATCAAATCAGATTTGAAGGAACATTTTAAGGGCCTAAAGGGAGATATCAGTATATTTAGAACAAAGATTTCCATTCTTAGCCAATGGGTGCAAACGATTGCCTAGCCTATAAACAGAGGCCATAAGAGCAAGTGAAGAGCATTAATCAAGTGAGAAAAGCACATTGAGCTACTATTTTAAATATTGTATTGAGTTTAAGAATTGAGTGGGGAGAAAGTGTTCTTTATTAAGGAGTGAACCTAGGAGTTGTGAGGTCAACCCCTATAAGCTTAAACCAAGAGGTTGATTTAAGAGTTGGGATCTCGAGGGTGGGAAAGCTTTGAGATCTTGTAAACGAGTTCACTATAATAAGAGAAGTAGAGAGTTGGATCCTAGACTTGGATAACTCTAGGTGGAGATCTAAGCTTAATTGAGACACAACCTCGTTTAAATATCATTGCACATTAGTTCTCTTAAATTTCTACTTTTAATTTGTTCACTTAATTTTATTTTGCAACTGCCCTATTCAACCCCCTCTAAGGTGATATAAACCTTTAATCCTATTCTACTGTTGTGTTAGTTTCGGATCCTCTTATTTGGAAGCTTTTTTTCCATAAACATGCCAACATCACTTAGTCATGAAGTTTTCAAATGACATAAACCTTAGATGTTGCCTATATGTGGGTTGTAGGTTCTTGATAAATAGGCAGCCCCTAAGTGTCAGTTTACCATAAGAGCGATTTTCACATTCCATCAAGCAAGGAAGTCAGAAAAAGTTTCCTTTTCCTCTTGTGTAATTAAGTTTAGGTCTCTAAGTGTAATCAGAAGGTTGACATTATATGAATGCTAGCGTTAGAACTCTTTGCATAAATCATGCCAGTTCATGACCTTTCTTTGGTCAATAGTATTAACTCATCAAATCCTTACTGTATGTCCTGGGAAATATGGTGTGGATGATACCTTTGTCAGTTCCGTTTAGAGTATTGACTTTAACAAAGCTCCTCACATGATGGTTAGGATTTTCAATCCTGTGGAATTTAATATCTGACATGATAAATTTCGAGGGTAATTTTCATTTTGAGATTGAAGTGAATCCAATATAGTAATTGTCAAACATTAAGGATTTGTTAAGCAGTTGTTCTATTCACAATCTATACATGGATAAGCTTGAGGAGTCCCCTTTTCCCGTTCTTCTTCCCTTTTCTCATTATTGGCCTTTGGGGTATCCTTGACAAGGGTTTAGAGTGTAGTGTCATAAGTTCCATTTTCTTTTTAGTTTCGTCCATCATAACTTGTATCCTTTCCATCATTTTTATAAGTTGAGCCATTTCACTATTTCCTATCATCGAGATGGGTGAGCGGTTGGGCTTTGACTTTGACCTTGACCATATAGGTGAAGTTTCTTCGGCTTCTTCCCAAGACTATAACCTCCCAGTTTGTGGACTCTGCTGATATATGTTCTTAGTTTTTCTCTATCCTGATTAAGACGACGGCAGTTTAAAGGAGCTAAAGGTTGTTGGTGTGAAAAATGAAATTGAAAGGTCAACAACATAGGCTATGAGCTGCAGAAAGTAGTTAATGACTTGTAATTTGGTTAGGGAGGAGATAATGGCCAAAAGGTTTAGGTTAGGCTGGGAAGGATAAGGTTATGAAGTTGGAGCTAGGTTACTTATTTTACATGAAATCGAGTCTTACCATAAACTATACTCTAAGTTAGGCTTAGACAGTGGACTTGTGGGCCTAAATTAGGCCTAACTTGGCTTGTATGACTCATTAGCCTATACTGGGCCTAAGTATGACCTTGGTCTGGTTTGCTAAGAATAGGCTAGTTTAAGCATGTGAATGGATCTAGTTGTACTCATATAGGGATTTTAGACATAGGAAATGGATGCAAGGACCAGGGAGTCATCACTATTTAGGACCATGGACTTATGCATTGATCAAATATCTAATAGATCATGTCAACCCATGAACTGGGACCATATGCTGAGAGATGAGGGTACTAATTTTATGCTCTGAACCTAACTTAGACTTTAGGTAAACAAACTGGACTAGACTTCCTTGTAGGATCTCAGGCGGGTTCTCTTAATGGGCCCTAAATTGACACCTTAGCTTCTGCCCTTTTCTCCAAATGTTACTCAAGCACATGAATGCAGACTTTGGGAATCCTGGTCAGGTTCTGGTGGATTTAAAATAGGTCTAAATTCTATCCATTCCCTTGACACAAACTAGTATGCAAATCTTTTTATTTTTTTGAGCATTTGATCATGCCATTTCAAGCTCAACTGAGTCCTCTATTATGACCTTTTCTCCCTTCAACTAAGGCAGAAACCTATCTATGTCTGAGATCAAGAGCGCTTAGAGCACAATTGGCCTCAAAGCTGCTTGGTTTCTAGCCCTAAGCTTGACCTTTCCTAACCTAGGCTCTCCTAAGACCTAAAACATCAATGCATTGTCCTTGGGGCTAGGGTACTTGAGTTATACAAGAGCACATTCAAGCACACATATGAGTTCCACCCTAGGCCAGAATTGTAAGTTATAAGTAGTTCAAGTAAGGTTATGGATAGTCCTTTCATGACCTCAATGCTTTGTGCCTTATCCTTAAGGGGCATGGCAGGATTGGAATATTTCAGTTGCTTACCTATATCAGGTGGATGGGAAGTCTTAGTGGACCCACTGAGTTAATTAACTATTTTCCCAAGGAGTAGTAACAGGGGTTAAACCCTAGAGTTGTTGTCAATCCTGTTAAGGTAGCACCTTTAACACAAGAATGTCTGATGCAGGTATAACTAAAACAATTTGCTATATTGATTTTAAATTTCTCCCTCTAAACAGAATTCTTCACTGGAGTCACCACTATAAGGATCATGACCTCGAGGAATCTATCTTGGCTGCAGTCCCACATGAATGGTCGAACTCATTTGTTAGGTGTTTGAGATTATATCAAATATTTTTATTTTCATTAAAAGAAGTAGATTACAACAAGACTGTTAGTTCATCAAAATAAGCATTCCCCCATGAATGGTCGGGCTTTGGCTAATCATGGTACTAACTACTACTTAGCCTAGGAATCTAAAATGTAGGTCTTATCCATGCCTGGTGCCTGGGCTAGAACTGAGCCCGAATTCTACTCAAGACAATTTTATTATTAGAATCTTGAATTAATTTAAACAACTGAGGACAAATAAAGTACATGGAAAAGAAAATAAGAAAAGTAAGAAACTTTAATTAATAGAGTCGATAATGAGTTTTAGGGAAAACCTACAAACTCAATCTACTCTTTGAAGTGAACCATAAGCTGATAGGGACAACCGAAAGGGACAGCTGGTTCGCTTTAAAAAGGTTTTCGAGAAGCCCTCAAGTAATCCCTAGTGTGTGAACTATCTTGACTCCGTAGACTCCAACTGAGGACCTAGATTCGAGAGCGATGATATAGTGACATGATAGAGTGAGTCACATCTCATCATCATTGCCGGACTCTAGTAATCAATACGAAAAAATAGATCCTAATTACACTATCAAATAGTTGTGCAACATATTAGTGTTAATAATATAAAATAATATAAACTAAAAGTATAATACCATGTCCAGAAAATTAAAAGAAATATAGTAAATAATTACAATGGGGGAAGGGGACGAGGGAGGGGGCTAGAATAATTAAAGATTACATCTTTGCTAAATCCAAACTCAGGTAAAGTAAAGAGAAAGAATGTAGAAAGAAGGATGAAAGTTAGGATGACTCACCTAATTTACCCAGAAATGTAGCAGAGTAAGGCCTCTCCTTGAGTCAAGTAACATGGCTCTTAATGTCTACTTCCAATTGTCTCCTCCAAGTTTTTAAAAGTGTTCCTCTGGAATTTATGATGTTGCCTCCTCTCCAATTTTTTTGATCAACAATTTTTTTGATATGCTTTAATGCCTCTAACCTAGGGTAGCCTCTTTTTTTAGTGCTTAGATGGATAGTTTGAATTGGTTACGAGAAAGGAGAACTAATTCAAATCCTAATAGACTTAATCTAAATGAGTAAACCTATTCAAACTAAAACTCTATTGGCCAAAACATGTTTTAGACATAGAAAAGAAAGCATAAAACCTGGGTGGGTTCCCAGCCAAAGGACTCGACTTGGTTCTTGGTCGGGTCGCGTCCTATTAGATAGGAACCCGACTAGGTTCCTAGGCTGGCCTACAGACAACACAACTTGTTTTGGCCACAACTTTGCATCCGATGTTTGTTTTGAGTAATTCTTTTTTTACCCCTGAAATCTTATTGAGCATATTTTCTACTGACACTAATTTCATAACTTTTGGACAAGTGTGGCAGAAGATATAAGCAAAATAGTGAACAAATCTCATGTTTAGTGCAAGCCTCAGTATTCAACTTATATCTTTTGCATTGCTTATTAGATTTTGATGTAGGATTGTCATGAGAAAGATTATTCAATGAAAAATACTAATATCTAAACTCAATATTTTACACAACTTGGAGTGGGATGAAAATGAAGAATAAATCTCAACTAGATGCCGAATATTAACAATTTTTTTCCTTATTTGTTATTCTTCAGACTCAAATGAAGGATCTTTTGGGTAGGGCCCCATATACACAAATTGGGTCACACGTTTCATCATTACATAATTTATAAAAATCAAGACATTGCACAATTTAACCTGATGTTTTGGAATAAATTTTAGTTTTAAGTGCACCATGGTTATCATCCATCACTCTATGCCCTTGTCCCCTGTCTGATCTAGTTTGGTAACGGATGCTATGACCATCTTATTTGTTACTGTTGTGCCATGAAGGTGCTCTACAATCCCAAAAGTATGTCCCATTCTTTAGTTTATTCCTCTATTATTTTCTCCCACTGTCATAACCTTTGGTTTATCATTTAGAGTGATGTTAGGAGCTACTTTTGTAGACAATATTGCAAGGAACCTTTGTTGTTTGAATTCTCAGGCTGCTGAGTTACAACTTATGTGCACATGTCTCATAAATTAAGAGTAGCACTTTTCTATACATGGCTTATAAGTTGTTACCCATATTTCAAATATCTTCATTGTTCATAATTTTGTTTTTTGTGTGTAGTACTGATTGTGTATGTTAGCTAGATTAATTTTTTGTTGATTCCTTTGTCAATTAGTTTGTCGGCAAAATTGCAAGTTTAAATGATTATCAACTATGTATTTTCATTGCAATAAATTGTTGTTGGTTTTAGAGGGAAAGCAAAGTTAAATCAAATTGAGAAAGAAAGTAAAATGACAACAATCCCTTTATTAGGTTATAAAGAGTTTGACTGGGAGCAGTTGAGGTTTTTGGCAACCTTCTATGAGAAGGAACAGGGGTCGTCCGGATGCGAGCAAGAGGGACGGTAGGCTAGAGATAGAGAGAGGGAGAAAGCAATGGAGCAAGAGCAGAGAAGAGCAGGAGTGAAGACCGTTAGCAATTCATTACGAAGTGGAAGGTGGTGGCGACTACATTGTGAGTTAGGAGCCTTAATTAGTATGCTTGCAAATATAGTGGAAAGCATTCGAATAGTTTGTAACAAACTCATAGAAGGAATTGGTACAATTGATTTCCAACCTTGTGAACATAAGAGTTAAGTTAAATTTGTGCGAAGTTTTATGAATTTATAGTTTCGAACTAAGTGGGTGGATTATGATTGACTAGTGAGGGTGTCAGTAGTGTGATTAATCTTATTTGCAATTGGGTAGAGTTAAGTTATGCACTTGCATGCGGCTTCTTGCTAATATCTCTATGAAGTGATAAACTATAAGATATAGAATATGTACTGGTGTGTTGCATTTGTGTCATTTTGCTATACCATGATGATAAATGAAATGATGAATTTGTGTACATATTTAATTCGCATATTGAATATGAAAATATATTGATTCTGAGCTGCAAGTGTGTTGGAATATGGTTGTGAAAGTGAATGAATTTGGTTAATTGGAAATTCTAAGTAGTAGAGCATTGTAGGGAAGGTTAATACATGTCATTGGTAGGCTTCACATCAACCGTATTGTGATGTTTACCTGGATAAGAATCTATGTATACCTACCCATACTAGTTGTACTGAATCAATAGATTGAGTTATAAATGGAGTAGGCATCGAGTTAAGAACTAGGAATGTGTATTGTTTAGCGCGAGTTGAATGGGAGAAGTTGATGCTTTTGTCGCCTGGTATATACGTAGAGAAAAATTTAGTGAAGGTCATGATTAGGGTGTAGATACAGGTATACAACGTAAGATGTGTGTTAGTTAGAATGTACAGATAAAGGACATTGTGTGGATGGTTTGAAGCAGTTGTTCGTGCTTGAGGACGCTCGTATACAACTGTGAATGGGTAGTTTCATAGCTATATTGTTATTGTGGTGTAGATTTATCGTGGTAAACATATAGAGACAGAGCAACAAATATTTTATATGTCATTGTAATGAAACTGATAACTGTGAGTCCTGATCTTTATGGTATTGTCAGGAATGTGTAGGAACTAGTATAGGGTTGTAGGGAGGATCAGGGGGATTAGTTGTACCCATTGTGCTCATGTTCATGGCATCGCATGTGGAAGTATAGCTTGCATGTTTATGACATTATAAGTGAGACGTACATTATATGCTAATAATTTAAGTGTCAATGAGTAGTATAAGTGAAGATATAATTCGTAAGGGTTTTACTTATTGACCTATAATATGATAAAGGTACATCGTGGTAGACATATTGTACTGAGTAGGTAAATGGAGGAAGATATTTTAATAGAAATCCCTTCCCTTATTTGGGTGAATAGTAGAGGAAGAGAATGTAATATACTTACTAATTGAGTGATATGCCTCATATAATATGTTTGTTTTGATGTGTCATTTGCAGGTATTTGCAGGTATTTGTGAGGTGGATTGAAATGCGTCTGAAGACCTATGAAGGAGGGTACATATATGAGTAAAGGGAAGTTAGACAACCATAGTCAAGGAAGTGGCTTTACTTATGTGAACACAGAGGTCATAAGTATATCGAGTAGTACATTAGCATCTTTAGATGATGAGCCAAGTACAAACAGTAGTGACCATGTGACGGGGATACGTGATCGAAGAACAAGCACAATAGAGGTAGTGCACAGTGGCTGTTGTGGATTATGTTAAATCAAGGAACAAAGTAGAAACCACAGGAGGGAGACGAGGGGAAGAAAGTGGAGATGAAGTGGTGGATGATGGAAAGTGAGGGTAATGTAAAGGAGCGGGAAGTAGCCCAGACAAGTGCCACTAATGAAGGCGATAAAAGGTAGGATTAAGTAGGTGGCTGAACAATGAGTTGGAAGAGCTATAAAAGGAAGCTATTCAGGAAATAGTTTGGAGTCTGGTGTTAGGCTATAAGCCAATTGCAATGAACCGACACCTCGTTTAGGCCTTCATTGAATTTTGGAACCCAAATACCATGTCCTTCAACCTAGGTCGTAGGGAGGCATCATTCTCATCTTATGGTGTGGCCTTACTCCTAGGCCTCCCTACAACTGGGAAGCGTGTTACATTTGAGTATAGTAAGGGTACAGATGGGTTTGAGTAGCTATTGAAGAAAGCAATGGATGCCATGTCACTCAGGAAAGAAGAAGGCAAAGGATAATGGAGAAAGACACACATTATGAGAATTATGTTTTGATGTTAGTAGAACTATGTAGGGTGAATAACACAATTAAGAAGGTGGGTGTGTTTAAAAAAAATATGTGTTGTTGGTTGTACATTCGTCTCTTTGGCTGGATTGCCATGGGACCTTCCTAGTGTTATTGTTCTAATAAAACTCCATAATTTGAGGTCCTATGTTGCCATCATTTTGAATACTGTAAAAGGAGCGTTCCATGGGTCAACAACTAAATGAAATGCCACTTGATTAATATAAATGCATCATGACCAACTTCATCACTACATACATTAACGCATTTCAGCCCTAGTTGGTTACAAAGTGCATACTTAATGTAATGGCCCCTATTGTTATCAGATTTGTATGAAATACATTACAAAGTTGGTTTAAAATTTAATCACTACACTGGGTTCCCCCAACACATAACTAATGTTCTCGTATATATTTCACTACATAAAAAGCTTATTCTCATAATATAAGAAGATTTTTTAGGTACGTCACATGGCAAATACATAAAGTACTTAATAAAAAATATTAATCATTTCCCCTTTCTCATGTCAACATACGATTGGTCTCTTATGACTTCAGTGCTTAACATTCATTTGACAAGTCCATCACGTCACCTAATATTTTTTGGGTCAAGGGTTAACATTTCAATCTAATCGACTAACTTACGCTACAATCCCTTATGGACTTCCTATTCCGATCATTGGCTGATTTCGAGGGTTGCACCCATCAAAGGTTTTGCAAGCTTAGATGTATACTGCACTTACGAATGCATGTACTGACATAAAGTCCAATCGTGGGGGAGCTCAGTACTAACTGAACTATAGAATTGGGGAGAGCAATATGGGAAGATGGCAGGTTCCTGTTATGAGTAGTACAAGTTAGTACAAATGATGACGTGTTGCATGTATTCGACTAGAACCCATTCTCCAGTGAGAACATTTACTATATCACAATCCATTACCTCACAAGAGTGCTATGGCTGGAGTAACGACACCTAGATACACATGCTACAGAAAGGTCAAGATAGGGCACAAGGGACGTCATATTAATATTCCTTGAACGAGGCAATGGAAATAAGGATAATTTCAGCTCATTCGCCACCAATTCACGAATTCATTTCCCCCCTCGAGTTAATGACTGTAATCCCAACAAGATACGCATTTTTGTTTGGAATTGTAAAAGATTACACAGGCATCTTTCCTTCATAATTTAAGGGGACTAATGTCTGTAACCCGAGCTCTAATCATGACTGTCACTGACATTCGAGTTGGAGATGAAAATACTTGGGATCTCTTACAGAAGACGAGGATGAACTAGAGCTTTATGACTTTGTAGGTGGAGTTTGTCTCCTATATGGCTCATCCGAAGTGTTCTTGGTACTACGTAAGGTTGAACGCATACGCATATTTTTCATTGTTAAGATAACAATGCTCTAGGTGTATTAGTTAACAATGTCGAATGGATACTTGGGTAATTACGTGCCTAAACTTAACATCTTTATCTAGGAAAGATTAAGTAAATTAAATTTAGGCTAACTACTTTCTTTATTAAATGGGTATAGGCCATGCCTATTCCAACTCATGTAATGATTGAGTTAGGTTAATGATGAGGGATGTTGAACTCATTGATGTTCAACATGAGCACAATCTCGACCCAACCAAATCTATTTCCCATCTCTTGAAAGGCAACATATTATACTATAACTAATTATTACTTTAGAGGTTGGTGTAATTATAAATCGTTTTAATGAAGCACGACAGATAATAATGGACGCACATCATTCTTTTATGGGTAAACATATACAGACTTCATTCCTCATATGGTGATCTTACCATCCATTCCCATATATGCGTCCTGAATAACTCTCCCCCAATATAAATAAATTCCTCTCTGGTTCAATGGGACATATGATATTTATTAGTTTTCCACTTATGTACCAGTAGGTGAACAACTGGTGTACGTAAAATGTTTTGCATTTCCTTGCAGCAGATTTAATTACGCTTCAACAAGATGCCGTGAATCTCATCGAATTATGTTGTACATTTTTAGACCTGTTGTTGGATCATCTAATGTGTCGTCATATATATATACAAAGGAACATGCATTATGAGTGACAATGGGTATGTGTGCATTAATGGAAAGGCATGCCTTGTAACCGACATAATTTCTTAACACATCAAATTAGACAGTAATAAAATAAGGAAAATTCATGGCCTCAAGTGTTCGGCAATTATAGCAAAAGGGACATTTTGCTCACCGCTAGTGAACAATTTTTTCTCTATCTAAAGTTAAATTCTAACTGTCGCACTTTATGGCTGCAATATTGATGTTGGTGTTGATTAGTTGCATCTATCAATTGATGTGGTTAATATGTGTAAGTTCATGTTTCAATCACATAATATGAAATTGGCATTAAATAGGTATTAGCCATATTCTTAATATCATAGTCTTAAATTTTATAACCAAATATACCCTCTCATGGGGCTCCCCTCCCCTTCGCCCCCACAAAAATAAGTTGTTGTCCATGTTAACGTAAAATGTGAGGTTTACAAGGCTTTTAATTACATACGATCATGGTAAACATCTACATCAGTTGTAATAAACCGATACTTTGTCATGCTCATTGAAATACACATTAGTAACACATTATGACTAACACCAAATCGTGTTATACATTACCAATAGTGGACTTGTTGATGTAGGCAACCTTTCACTTAATCATGCCCTTATATGTATATACAAATAAGCCATCAAATAAAATGACTAGTCCTCTTTATTCATGGCATATTTTCTAAACCTAAAACATTCATTATGATAGTTGAACGACTTGCACATCATCTATTCAATAATGGTACACTCAGGGTGCCCATCCATTCATGCTGGTCTATTTACTCAAAGACATACACGATGTATACCAGGTTATCAATCATTGCTTACCATGGTAAACATGATGCTATGGTTGGGTCAACAAAGATGGTGGTTGCAACTAGTGGACCTGTAAAGTATGACCTTATCGCAAATGAGTTGAATATTATCCAAACATTTTGGTTTTATAGTGACATTTTTGTCACTGTTATCAACTCAAACAACATTCATAATTGCATATAATTAGTACACCCCCCTCATATTAGGTTTATAAGTATGGATACTAAATAAGAATTTAATCAAACCATCAAGATTTGCCCCCTGAAATCATATTGTACTTGTGTCCGCCCAATCCTAACCATCGCGCAAATCTTCAATTGTCACAACGTCACCTCATACATTGCTATGTTCCCATCTCTCTTACTTGTGCTATATACCCTGTCGTCACCGCAAGTTCGCCTCCCTTCTTTGTACTTACCTCCCCAGACCATCATTACCAATTACATATAAATAGTCATGTTTATCATTTCCCTTAAATATTACCCTTAGATCTATATGCCCTCTAATGGCATTAACATTTCTCTATCATATGTAAAGTTATACCATACTTTTTGCTTCGAAAAATCATTACCTATGGTCGCCTTCACCAATCTTCGCACCTCCTCCATCTCTATTATCTCTTTCATCAGTATACATTTCCTTAACCCTCCCTTGTACATTACTTTTCCATCTCCACCTTCCACCAACACCTTCCTAACACATATGCAACTATTTCGCTCCACCCACCATTGTCTCCTACAATGGCACCATTTATCTGCATTTTACGAGATTGTCACAATAAGCACCATCTTCAATTTATGTTAGAGCACTCTCTCATATTAACCTTCCTAATATCTTTGTATTTTCACTGCATATCATATAGTAAATGTTTTTTGTCAACTTAAACAACAATGCATCATTCACTTCACACATGTGTCTTAGATAGTCCCACCACTATAACCCTTGGTTTGGCCCCTCACGAAACTATGCTACCATGGAAAACCATGAATTACCCTAAGTTTACAAGTTCCCTAATGTTGGCCTTCCACCAATAACATCACCCGTTGATAACATGATCACATTATTTTATCACATCTTACATTGTCCTCTTGAGGATACTATTGCCAACCTCATTACTTATCCACTCACAATACCATTGTCATACATTAATTTATATACCTTACCATGCCATTGCAATGTTTTTCATTTTGGTTGACTTATGTGGCTAATTTGCCTCATAGAATTATGATACACTTCACTCACTACCTTTTCATAGATTTGGATTATACAATAGTAAGCATATTACCTTGGTAAATAATCAATAAAATCATGGAGTACATATACACCTAAACAATTTCCATTCATAATAATAATAGCAATGATAACAAGCTCAATCCACTAGCCAATTACTGACATTTATGACCAACCGTGACATACTTATTGTATACCTAGCTAGTTGTAGTCATTTAGCCAGATGATATCTTTCCTTCCTCTAGCAAACACTACAAACTCACCTTTTTTTTCTCATTGTTTCTTCTCCATTGAGCACCTACACACCCTGCCTCACTACATTTTTCTCACCCACAAACAAAAAATTAGATTTCATTGAAGCTCCTCTTGTTGATTACAACATAAAAAGGTAGAACGATATAGAGGAGAGGACAAAGCTTTCTGAAGTGATAGAGTGCAAATATGATGAGATAGCTATCCATAGAGAATGAAATAGAGAAAATGTAGAAAAATCAGACCTTCCGCCATATTATGTCCAAGTGAATGACTTCACTCCCCTTCTTCTCCATTCTTGCTCTGTCACTTTTTCCCTCTCCATCTCTATCTTGCCATCCCTATTGCTCACATCTAGAAATTCCTCTATTCCAACTTACAGAAGTTTGCCCTACCAATTTATCCCCAGTCAAACTTCATTAAAGTAAATAAGGGTGGTGTTATCATTTTACTTTCTTTTCCAATTTCAGCTAACGTTTCCTTCCCTCTACAACTAACACCAATTGGTTGCCCAAAAAAATGTACTAGTTGAGTGACGTTTAAAGGTTGAACCTCCTGTAATTTTCCCTTGTTCGTTTGAGCATGTTAAGTAACATGGATTGATGATACATTGCAAGAAGACCCAGGTTCTATACCTTTTTGCCAGGTTTCTTAAATAGGGTATTGTGTAGTGTAGCTACTCTTAAGGTACATAAGTTAATTTTATGTGGGATTATAGGGGAACTAGAGCAAGAAAGTGGAGGGAGAAAGCATGGAGGCAAAATCAATATGAAAAATACATTTTTTAAATACCTAGAAAAGAGAGTTTTTATATTGTAAAGAGTGTGGAACTAACTAGGGATGGCAATAGGGTGAGTATGAGCGGGTTTAGCCATACCCTCACCCATAGCCATTTTCAAAACTAATAACCATACTCAGATCCATATCCATCGGGTATTGTAAAGCTGTACTCGTACCCATACCCGCGGGGCATAGCGGGCATGTGGGTTTTACTCGGGTACATATAGAGCAAAAAGAATTAAACCCATTTTGTACCCATATTCAACATCAAATAGCCAATATGTCGCATTAACTCCAAGCTTCTAACAACATATCATATTACGTCGGATATAACTAAAAGTTTGTCAATCAAAGCAATAAATTAGCACTTGACAATTACAGTTTCTAACAAAATGTCCCATTAAAATCTTGAATACTATACAACTTAAAGCAACCAGCAAGATATCAAAGTGTAAGCAACAAATTAGAACTTTAAACAAATAGGTATGAGTGTTGTATGGGACGAATATGGGGCAGATATGGGGTGGGTATTTAAAAAAAGGGTATGGGGCGGGCAGGACCTATACCCATACCCATACTCATTTTAGCAATACCACCACATACCCATTTTTTTTCATTTTCACCACCCATACCCATTGGGGCGGATTTTGTGGGTTCTAGGTAGGTATAGTTTTTTTGTTGGCCCTAGAACTAACTCCCTGAAACTGAGCTAACAACTATTATTTATAACAAATAATTAACACAAAATATAAATTCCACGTCCTCATCTCAAGGTAGACTTGATGATAATCCATAAGACCTAGCTTGGAACAAAGAAGTTGATGCTAAGAAATACTCGAACCTTTGGTGAGGACATCAGCCACTTCGAACTTGGAGTGCACACAAACAGTCTGAAGAAATCTTGACTGAATATGACTACTAGCACAATGACCATTAATATCCAAGTGTCTGGTTCGATTGTGAATAATTAGATTCTAAACAGTATCTTGATCTATTGTATGATCACAAGCAACATTAACTGGATACTAGAAAAATGCTTGTTGATCCCTCAACAAAGCTGCTAACCACACTAATTCAGCTTTAGCTGTAGTTGTAGACACTATTCGATATTCTGATTCAATTGAAGACATAGAAATGGGCTTTTTCTTTTTTCTTTTTAATCTTCATGAAGCAAGAGAATTTCTAAGAAATTCACAATCCTAATAATGAGTTCCTATTGAAAATACATTTTCCTCGATTTGTATTTGAGAAGCCCTTGGAAATAGGGGACGAATTTTGCAAAATAGAAAAATCCTCTATGAAGAGTGCCTTTAAGGTACGTAAGTATATTTATGGATGCATCCATATGAGATTTCCTAGGGGTACTTAAAATTTAACTCAAGTGCTATACGATATAAGAAAGACCAGCCTTGTCAAGTGAGATACAAGAGCCTGCCTAGGACTCTTTTATATTATTTTGGGTTCGATAATGGGTTATCTGACTCTATGGACAACTTCAGACTACTGGGTAGCAAAGAAAGAGTAGATTTACAATCCAAAAGACTAGCATTAGTTAAAATATCAATAATGTATTTTCTCTAATTCAAAATAGCCCTAATTGATATGGCATTCTTTATACCAAGAAAAGCCAACCTAAGGTTTTTAATTTTAAATGCCTTGCCTTAACTTGTTGGATTCCTTCCTGATCATCTCCATGAAGTAACATGCTGTCATCATAAACTAAAGCAGCTATGAAAGTGTGATCAAGTCTTTTAGTGAAAAAATAGTAATCCTATCTTGGCTAAACAAAACAAAGGCTTTGTAAATATTTTGTAAGTTCAAGATTTGACTGCCTTAAAGCTTGTTTTGAATCATACAATTTCCCTTCTACACTATCATAATTTTAGGCGGAAAAAATCTAAATTTCTTCATCTAAAAAACCCGAAAGAAATGTATTATTTACATCAAATTGATGTAAAGGCCAACGATACATCACCGTAAGAGCTATCAATATTTAGATACTTGGAAGGTTGGCTACTAGAGAAAAGTATGTTTGTAGTCCTTCCCTTAATATGACTCAACTCCCTAACCAGGAATCTGGCTTTGTATTTATCCATAGTATCATTAGGTTTATATTTCACGTTATAATGCTATTTAGAGGCCATTGCCTTATTTCTTAGGGGCAGATCAACAATATCCTAAGTGTGGGTTGCCTCCACTTCATGGTATCCTCACACCTAGGATCCCATTAGGTGTGTTCATAACAAGAAGCACTACTAGAATTTAGATTTTTAAAAACCATACAACAATAGTCATGGGTAAAACTTGCCGTTAAGTGTGCTAATAATGATGAAAATCTTTGTTTTAATCGTTGACATTTGTGAAGAGAAATTATCATTAAACAACATGCTATAGTAAATGTTGCTTTTTTTTTTTTCACAATTTTGTCATTAGTACTCTAAGATGGAAATGAAAATTCAAAATTAAACGATATTTAGAAGTTTCTCCTAAATTGCAATGACTAAAGGGAATATAACATTGTACTGTAATCGTAATTTAAAACTGAAGACGGGTAATCAAAACAATCAGACCCTCTATATTTGTAAGTTGTAATTGCTAACCGAAGTTGTTCGCTCTCCTCTTTCTTGTGTTCCTTTCTGTCCTGTGCAGGTTGTGCCACTCATTGAAGGCCTAGCTAGGATGCTACCACTCTATCAGCAATCTTTGATGCGATGCTTGTGTCCTCCATTACTAGTGTTATGATTCTCAAAATTTGGGTACGTGCTTAGATCATGTTTGAACTCCTTTAAGTCAATTACAATTTCTTAAACTCCTTCATTCTATTCCTTTGTCATTGAAATTGCATGCAATCAGCATTGGAATTCGTACGATCACCACTCGTGTTTGATTCTTTGTTGCAAGTTTAGGATAATTGTAATTACAATAGAATGATGTGCAAAATTAGATACAAAACTTAATTGTCATAAATAATCAATGAATACCTAAATTGATGGTTGAATTCAATGGCAGACAAAGAAAATGATAAGTTTAAGTCCTTATCATTAAGGTTTCTAGGTTTAATGTTAAGGTCTTTTTTTGGGGGTGGGGTGAGGGGTGTTTCAAATGTTTTAAAATAATTTGCTAGCTAGCCTGGCGCTTTGCTTTGAGTTCATTTTCTTTGTCAATTCTTGTTCTTATTACCACCTTAATCCTTTGATTTTAGTAGAATATGAGCTGAAATCAATGTTTGTATCTTAGGTCTATGCAAGTACCTTTGGATAAGGCTAGCTAGAGTCAATTCCCCATTGTTCTGCTTTGTTAACTGTGGCAAGGTTTTACCAAACTATTATGGCATCATTCTGGTTTTGCTGGCAACCTCTCAATGAAACCAAGCATAGCCTAGTCTCCTAAATTTGCTAACATTCATTGGATTTAGCCACTATAAATTGTATTTGAAATTGCAATTCCTTGTCTCAGAAGGAAATTAATAGGGATTATGAAACTGTTCAATGCTTCAACAGGTGTTATTATGAATTTTCAACCTTAAGAAAAGAAGATTCACACCCACATGTAATAATGAAACTGTAATTGGATTCCTATCCATCTCATTTCATTAGTTGTTTTCTTCGACTTCCCTTGGTTAATGTTTCAATCTTAAGAAAATCTAGCATGTTTGTTGTTCATTTGATTTATGCTTCATCGGTCTTTGTAGACATATGATGTAGGTTGTTATGAACTTGTTGATTGATGAATAATATGAACATACTATGGTAGATGGGGTTTAGTGTTGTATCTTTGTAAGTTTTCAATCTTATTGCATCCCTCACTTATTTTAAACGAAAGAAAGTGGTTTTGGGTTAGTGCCTTCTATCTAGTATCTAAAAATGATCACAAATCCATTGGTATATGTGGGGATTTGGCATTAAGAATTTGAATTTGATCGCTCTTGCATTGAAAAATATGTTTACTGGTATGTAATTTTTATTGACTTGAACTTCGTGATTTCTAAATCTTGCAAAGCTAAGTAGGCCTTATGTATGTTACAAGGTAAGTACTTGAGTACCTGGTACATAAATCATACTAAGGCGTTATTGGTTTTTAAACTTCATTTATATGTAAGATCTACCGTGTTCTTTATGGAGAAGAGCTCTAATATTGTTCTATTCATTTGTTATATCTTCGAACATGTAGCCTTATATGCCATATTTCTTTTTGCTTCTACTTGTTCTTGCTCTCAGTGCTAGTTCTAACTTCCAAAGTGGTGCGCTTTTACAGTTGTGGGAGTCATCTCTTCTTGTCAATTATTTCCTTTAAATTTCAGTGAAGTCCATGCCAATTTTTCATTACACTCCCCTTAAAACTAATGTCTACATTGGCTAAATTTTGGATCATGTATTGGCATGTAATACGGATTGGCCTTGGATATGAAGACTTTAGGAAAGTGAAATGCTGATAATAAGTTTGATATCATCCCTACTTGATCTAGTTAGCCCTTTTTTTGGTTTATTTTATAGACCTTTTCCCTCTTCCCTTTATGCTTTGTATTTTTACTATGTTGTGTTTGCCTTTATACACCTATCATATTCCTTTTCATTCTCATTCTTATTATTTTTGATGTTTTTCTTTAAGCTTCTCCCATTTCTTGTGATCATTTATGACTCTTAGCAGCCATACTATGATGTCCTGTTCACTATAAAACGCCAACAGCACCATTTTTTATTTATCTTTTTATTAGAATGTTACTCTATCTATAGTGGCATCTATTTCATTAACTATTCCTTTGTGTATTTTTGTTTTCATTTTCGTGCAGGTGTTCAAAGACCTTGGATTGTCGCTCAATAAGTAGCCTTTTTTGGGGGTAATTTTATAGTTTTGACTTTATGACCTTTAGGGATACATTATTAGTTTCAACTTTTAGTGGGTAATTTGTATTCAAACTATATTATAACATGTACATATAGCTCAAATATTTCGACAAAATTATGTTCATTTTAAAATTTTGTCATCTCAATGTCATTTTTTTAATTTCTTTTATTTAGTCAATTGCGATGGTGGCTTGAATTATAAAGTCAAAAATCATTAGGCAGCCCTATGAAAGTTTTAGACATTAACCGCATACATGTTCGTCATAACAACTACTTCTGAAAGGTAACAAAGAAACAAATTCATCGTTACTAATAAGTGGTAGGTTGTACATAATGTATGACAAATAACTTGGTTGTTATTATTAAGTATTTTATTGTTATTAACTAATTGATAACGACAAGTATCTGTGCCATCATCACTGATAATAACCACGATAATTTTCAAGTCGTTGAAAGTATTAACGGCAAGGCCAATAACAATAAATGATGACTAGATCTGGCAAATGGGTCATTCAATTTGCATACCAGTCGAGTTAAATTTTTGTCAGGTCATGTTTCGGGTTAAGTGACATTTTAGGTCAGTTCGGTTTGGATCAGGTGAACTTCAGTTTAGATCGATTTTAGGTCTCGGGTCAGTTTTGTCAGGTCTAACGACAACCAACTTTTTTTCGCTGTTAGAATTTTTAACGACGATAAAATATACTTTTAACGATGATATTTTTCATTGTTAGAACTCTCTTTTCTAGTAGTGAAGCTTCATGAATTCCAAGAGCATTGAATACTATAACGATAAGGTATGTCCATAGGTACAAGTATAGGATATTGAACCTTTAAAAATAACAATAGAACATGCACAATCTTACAAGCAAGCAGGAGGTTTTGTTTGCCTAGATGACTACTTAGAGGAAGAAATGAAAGGAGAAGAAGAGGCATCATGAGAATAATGCTAAATATGCATACTTTCTTTAGAATAGGGCTGATCACAAAATAAATATTCAGAATTGGATAGCTTGATGACATGCACTGGAGTTAGCCTCGTTATTATCAATAATGGCTGGTTGAAAAGAAGATATTACATGAGAATAGTACATAAGACAGAAAAGATATGTCCCTGAACGGCGATATATTCTCAAAAGACCCCACATCCTTACTAACAAAGCTAGTATAAGTCTCCAGATCATACTTAGGAGCCTTTTGGTGTGAAGTGTAGTTAAGCAAGATGCATCTCCTCCCTGGGGGACCAAATTTGTCCTTATCCACAGTATTAAGGCTATAGCATAAGCTTAGGGTATTCAGGTTTCCTCCCATGCAATCTTTCAAAGCGAGTGATCCAGTTAAAAGAAGAGAAACAATTTGGTGATAAGATGAGTTGCAAATAGTACCGACGAACCCCAAACTTAGTAGGTAAATTGACGTGAGGGTTAAGAGTCCTGGTAGTCTCTATAGGACGCATGTGCTTGCTTTTAGCTCTCTTATTTTTTTAAGGTTTCCTAAGCACACTCCTCTGATGCAAAATCCCATGATATCTGAAGAACTCACAACATTGTTCTTATACAAATTCTGAACCATTACGTGATCTAATGGTATTAGCAACACTCCAAAACTGAGTTTTAAGCAATGAACAGCTGGATGTGATGCATGGCTTGTAGTTAGTTTTATAATAGAAAAAGTCCAAGTTGCTCTGGTGTAGTAATTCAAAATAGTAAGAAAATAATGTGCTCCTAATATATTAAGAGTCTTGTAAGGACCCCAAAGGTTCCCATGCACCAACTTAAATGATGTTGATGCAAAGGAATCACTTCTTTGGAATGTAAATCTATAAAACTTTGACACCATACAAGTATCACAAAGCATAGAATCAAGAATAGCAATAGAACCAAGCATATGTTTCAATTTTCACAAAGAATAGTGCCCAACTTAGGCATGAATTAATCCCACATCAGCATGTTCACTAGCAAAATTACGAAGAAAGGAACCATGGAAGGTTTATTGTCAATAAATGTGGACTTAGCATCCTTCCAGCAAAGTCTTTATTCAGATTACAGAATCCACCAAACTTGTGTGCATCGGCAACCTTGACTTTAGTAGCAAGAACTTGAAACTCACACCCACTCTTAGTAAACCAAGTTGTAAGATTTGATGTGTTAAGAAGTATTCCTATAGACAGAAGATTGTATTGCAAGGCAAGAACATATAGAACCCTTTTTAGTATGATATTGGGATGCAAAATGATGCCACCAACCATAGCCACATCCTTGATTTTCCCATCATGTAAAGCAATCATGATACACATAGACATATTTCTAATATTGACAAACAATTCAATATGGAAGGGGGGACGTATGGTCAGAAGCCTCAATATTTATGATTCCTTCATCTTCCAATTATTGGCTTGAAGAACAAGTGTTCTTAGATAATGCTTGTTCAATTTGTTTTTAGCAATTGGGTCTTCAATAAAAAGTTATGCATATAAGCTCAAATAAGGTTCCAACCCAAAACAAATTGACAATGGATGGAGTAACTTACAAGTTTATATACATGCTCAAGCCCTTTAATTTTATCAATGTGGGAGAACACCCACTTTCATATTCTTTGTATTTTTATCAATGTGGGACGATACCCATTAATAAGGCCCAACACATGCACATAATTTTTAATCAAATAGGGACGGTGGCAAATCAAGATCGTACAACCTACCACGACACCACTGCTATAAAACTAGAAGACTAATCACAGATTAAGATATGCAAAACGACAGAAGAGATTTCGCTTCCAAAGCTTGAGATTTTATTTAGATTGTAAGGCTTTTATATAGGCAAAAATATAACAAAAAAACCATCTATGTAGGACCCTTAACAACCCATAATCTACATAAACACACTACTCAACTAACTCCTAAAAATTAGAACATAACAACCTACTAATCCCTAAAAATTAGAACGGACTTGGATAGACCTAAACTGATAAAAACATGACTCCTAATGACTAGATTAACTAAACAGAAAGGAAATTGCTAACATTTTAATAGTAGTCAAAAAAGACAGTGTGGTGGGTCTATAGCCCACAGGTACTAAGTCAGAGAGTTTCCCCATCCATGATAGTTGAAAAAGAAAGCAGTAGCTTATCTTTCCTCCCCACCATGGCCTCAGACAACAACAATTTTATCAAACCTACAGTTCCATGCTTTGATGGTCACTATGACCATTGGAGCATGTTGATGGAGAATTTTCTTCGATCAAAAGAGTATTGGCTATTGATAAAACTTGCAATTGAAGAACCAAAAGAGGGAACAACCTTGACAGAAGCTCAAAAAATTGCATCGGAAGTAAAATGTCTGAAAGATTTGAAGGTAAAGAATTACATATTTCAGGCAATTGACTATCCCATCTTGGAAACAATTCCATCGAAGAAAACTTCAAAGATATTTAGGACTCTATAAAGAAGAAATATCAAGGCTCTGAAAGAGTAAAAGCATGCACATAGCTTCAAACCTTAAGAAGAGAATTCAAGACTGTCCAAATGAAAAATGGAGAATTGGTTACAAGTTATTGTGATAAGGTTATGGAGATAAGCATCATGATGCAAATAGGTGGGGTGAAGATGGAAGATGTCACGATTGTGGAGAAGATACTACGCTCGCAGGCTCCAAAGTTTGATTTTCTGGTCTATGCAATTGAAGAATCAAAGAACTTGGGTGCTCGGTCCCTTAATGAATTGCAAAGTTCTGTGTTAGTCTATGAGCAAAAAATAAACCGATGCACTGTAGTAGAAGAACAAGCACTGAAGGCTTCTGTTAATACTTACTCCAACCGTTATAGAGGATGGGGTCAAGGCCAAGGAAGAGGAGATCATGGAGCTAGAGATTCCAGCATGAATTTCAAGATCAGTAATGACCAAGTTCAAGGCAAATGCAAGGTCAAAACCATGTCAAATTGAAGGTGGAGTGCATTTGATGCCACAAATTTGATCATTATGCATCTGAGTGTTATAGTAGGTTGCCTATTCACAAAGAGAATGAGGAGAGTGCAAAGTTCATTGAGGAGAAGGGAGTAGAAACCCTATTAATAGTTGTCCAAGATGGAAGCACACTTGATCCATAAATCTGGTTTGCCGATACTGGATGTAGTAATCACATTGCAGAAGTAAGTCCTTATTTTCTTCTTTAAATGAAGATTTTCGTTCTGTAGTGCATTTCAGTGATTGCTCGACTATGAAAGCGATGGGTAAAGATGATATAAAGATTACTAAGAATGGTTTTGTGGAAACAATATCAAATGTGCTTTACATTCCTAATTTGAAAAGTAATTTGTTAAGTGTGGTCAGTTGGAAGAAAAGGGATATGTTATCCCAATTTCAAATGGTGTTTCTGAGATTTATGACCCTGTTAAAGGAGCTATTTTTGTTGTGAAAAAGAGGTTAAATAGGTTGTTTCCGCTTAAGATTGAAAGCATTCAATATTGTTTGATGGCTTAAGTAAAAGATCCTTCATGGTTGTGGTATTTTCACTATGGCCATTTGAGTTTTTGTGGCGTAAGGATCCTTAACAGAAAAGTTTGGTGATTGCATTCCTTAGATTATTATTCGTTCCAAAAATATGTGAAGAATGTGTTGTTAGCAAGCAACCTCATTCTTAGTTTCCTTAAGGAAAATCATGAAGGGCGAAGAGTGTCCTGGAGTTGGTTCACTTAAACATTCGTGGACTGATAAAGACATTCTCTAATGGAGATAACTATACTTCATTACTTTCATTGATATGTTTCTCGGAAAACTTAGGCTTGTTTTTTACATGAAAAGTCAGAAGTCTTTACTGCATTTAAAAACTTTAAGGTGCATGCAGAGAATGAGACGGGAAAGACCATTAAGACCCTCTGAACTGACCATGGCAGTGAATACCGCTTAACTTCATTTAATGAGTTTTGTAAAACTTATGGCATTTGAAGAGAGCTCATAGCTGTGCATGCACCAAAACAAAATGGTGTATCAGAGAGGAAAAATAGAACTATTCTAAATGGTCATAAGCTTGTTCGTTGGAGCGAGAACTCCAAAGACTTTTTGGCCAGAAGCAGTAAATTGGAGTATTCATATTCTGAACAGAAGGCCCACTTTTGTTATTCAAAATGTAACTCCAGAACAGGGCTTGAAGTGGGTGAAGGACTAGTGTTGAACACTATAAAAGTTTCGAAGGTATTGCTTATGCACATGTTCCTGACACAATGAGAAGCAAGCTTGATGATAAAGGTGAGAAATGTGCATTCATGGGCATTAGTGAAGCATCCAAAGCTTACAAATTGTTCAACCCTCTAACAGGAAAGATATTGACAAGTAGAGATGTTGTTTTTGATAAAGAAAATATGTAGGATTGGAATAGGCAGTAGCCTAATCAAGTTATACATGATAATGATGCTGAAAATGTACTTCCAATGCCTAAAAAATACCAGAAACTACTAACATAGCTGATCCAATTTCAACTAACGTTCCAGAAATAGAAGATGTGCAAGAAACAGAAGCTACTGATGTAGTAGCTTGATCTATTCGTCATTTCAAAAAAGGCTTGCATAGATGCAGGACTTTGAGGTAATACGAGTTAATCTATCTGAAGAGGTCACTCATTTTGCCCTGTTTGCAAATTGTGACCCTACTACTTTTGAGAATGCTGCTAAAGAAGAAAAATGGAGAAAAGCAATGGATGAGGAGACAGATGCCATTGAACAAAATGACACTTAAGAGCTTTATAATCTTTCTAGAGGGCCGAAAATCATTAGAGTAAAGTGGGTCTTCAAAACAAAGATGAAGGGAAATGGTGAAGTAGACAAGTACAAGGTGTGCTTAGTGGCTAAGGGATACAAACAACACTACGGGATCGATTATACATAAGTACTTTCTCCAGTTTTCAGACATGATAAAGTCAGATTAGTGGTTTCATTAGTGGCTCAGAACTCTTGGCCTTTTTGCCAGCTAGATCTCAAGTCAACATTCTTACATGGGTACTTGGAGGAACAGGTTCTTGTCAAATAACCCCGTAGTTATCTCAAAATTAGAAATGAGCATAAGGTTTACAGATTGAAAAAGGCCTTGTATGCGCTAAAACAAGCCCTATGGGCTTGGTATAGGATAATTGAGTTATACTTTCTGAAAGTTGGTTTTATAAAATGTCCTTATGAGCATACTCTTTTTGTTAAGATTGGAGATCAGGGAAAAATGCTTGTTGTTTGCTTGTATGTGGATGACCTTATATTTAATTACGATGTTATGTTTCAAGAATTCAAGAGGTCCATGATGAAGGAGTTTGAAATGACGGATCTTGGATTCATGCATTACTTTCTTGGCATAGAAGTAGCTCAATCTAGTGAAGGGATTTTTATGTCCCAAAATAAGTATGTTGCAGAAATTCTAGAAAGGTTTCAGATGGAAAATTATAACCCAATAAATATTGAGCTTGGCTTGAAGCTATACAAAGATTATGGTGGGAAGAAGGTTAATAGCACATTGTACAAGCAATCATTGGTAGTTTAATGTATCTAAGTGCCACAATGCCTGACATAATGTATTCTGTGAGTTTAATTAATAGGTATATGGAGAACGCTATAGAAATACATTTGTTGGCTGCTAAGAGAATTATTTATTACTTGCAAGGAATAAAAGACTATGGGTTGTGGTTTAAGAGAGGTGAAAAACCTAACTTGATAGGCTTCATTAACAGTAATGATGCAAGAGATAAAGATGACAGAAAAAGCACTTCTGGCCATGCTTTTGTGTTTAGGTCAGTAACCATTTCATGGTCATTGAAGAAGCAACTGATTGTCACCTTATCAAGTACAGAGGTAATGTTGCTGCAACAGCCTGTGCATGTCAAGCCATTTGGTTAAGGAGAATTCTGGGAGAGCTTCAGTTCAAGCAAGAAAGAGCTACTACAAGTTTTTGCAACAGCAATTCAGCCATCAATCTTGCTAGAAACCCTGTGCTGCATGGAAGAAGCAAACATATTGATGTGAAGTACTATTTCTTGAGAGATCTCTGCAAATGTGGAATCATAGAGTTAAAAAAACTATCGAAGTGAAGATCAGATTGCAGATATATTCACCAAGGCCTTGAAGGTGGAGTCCTTTAAGAAGCTTAGAAGGTTACTTGGTGTTTGCAAGGGGGGAACTATTAAAATGTTTGAATTTCCTTTATGTTAAGTTGACGTTGTCATCAGAAGTCATTTTTTTTTTTAGTTTGGTTCTATCCAAGTTTGTTCTGATTTTCAGGGATTAGGAGGCTGTTGTGTTCTGATTTTTATAAGTTAGCTGAGTAGTGTGTTTATGTAGATTATGGGTTGTTATGTGTCCTACTTAGATGGTATTTTTGGTTATATTTTTGCCTATATAAAGGCCTTACAATCTGAATAAAACCTCAAGCTTTGTCAGCCAAATGTCTTCTCTCATTTTGCATATCTTGATATGTGATGAGTGTTCTAGTTTTATAACAATGGTTAGGGTAGATAAAGCTTACTAGTAAAATTAATCACTGCATTTAGTTCAAAAGAACTAGAGAAACTAGAAGATCCAGCTCCTTTATTTTGGAGTGCTTTGGTTACCTTCAGGTAGACAACATTGACAAGATATGATCAAGCTTGGACTCACTCTTTCCATGGTCTCCAAAATCTAGAGGATTATTACGGGAAATTTTAGAGCTAGACTGATATTTTATTGCCTGAGCAGCCTATCTATGAGTACCTTTAGTCTTGTCTCCTTTGCACTAGTGCAAAAATCCGTGGATTTTGAAACTATTATCCATAGTAAGTTCTTTAACCTTGCAGTGGTCACAAAACCTACCAAATTTATTCCTTTGGAAATCTTTCCTGCTTGAGTTGTGACCAAGTTTATTGGGAGCCTTAGTAATAACAAAAGTTGCTATAACATTTATAGAATGTAGACGATTAGTGACATGGTGCTACTTCCCCAATTATTGAAAGGCATAAATGCAAAGGGTCCTTGGCAAGGGTGTAGCCGTATTCACAACAGGTGTTAAGAGCTATAAGAAACTGCATAAGATGATTCCTAGCCTCTAACATTTGAATCCTCTTGAAAAGATTACATTTACACTCTTTCATTGTACCAAAATTGCATTAAGTGTTAGAGATGAGGTATAAAGGTTCGAAAATTAGGACTACTCCGAGACCTCTATGAAGGATCAAAATTGCTTGTCCTAATGGTTTTATTCACCCGACATGCAACAAGTATTCCTAAATAAACCTTTAAGATACAAAGAGGTCTCCGCTACCTAAATATTACGCTCACTTGGATAGGCACTGGTGGCTTGGGATATGATAGAAACTCTGAGGGATTGATTTGTTAGAACAATTTTATTGGACATCCAAACCATACATAGTCATCCCCTATTTCTAGAGAACTAAGGGCCTTTTCAAGAGAGAAGCATTTTTCATAGGAGATGCATAGAAAATTAGTTAATAGGATTTACTAACTATATTTAATCTTAATGGCTATAAATGAAGAGGTGCATGGAAAATTAGTTAATTGGATTTGTTGATTATATTTTTCAAAGCAAAAAATATAATTAATTTTGTTGTTCCTTTTTCATTTTATTGGAAATTATTCCAATAAACCCCAATCATTTCCATAATAAATGGTGTTAAGAATTTTTGGAGGTCCTGTGCATAAAATGGAGGTGTCTTGTGATTGAACCCCCACATTAGTGACTCACCCAACAAATGATCAGGATAGTATGGTAGACTAAACTTTGATCCAGTCTATCCTCTATGATCACTTGTGTTCAAATCACATGCAAGACTTCCGTCCCAGAATCACATAGTAATCCTAACACATTTAAACCGGCCATTTGTTTGTGTCTGTTCATGAGTACATCAGAGTCAAGTCCATGAAACTCCTTAAAGTGGCCAAACTTTGTGCTCATATAGGTGAACCTCATCAATACCCCATATAAAGTATTATACACAAAATAAAAGAATGAAGAGAAATAAGATTTTATTGATTTCATAATAAATTTACAAATACACTTAGGAATTCCTAGTAGCGCTGGGAAACGGATTGGGTCAGGTTGACCCATTTAATAAATGGGTCAATTTGATATCGGCCTTAAAAATAGTTTAAATTTGTTTAAAACTGAAAAATAACAAGTTTTTATACTAAACGGTCAAATCGTGTCGACTTCGAGTCAAAATTGGCTCAGTTCGGGTCAAGTTCATGTTTCTCTTAGTAACTTCAGATTGAATTCGTGTCGTGTTATTGTGTCGGGTTAGACTTTCTCAGCTCTAATTCTCAGGGTAATAAAATTTATTATAATCAACACGTAACTCTAAATCATTCTCTAAGCAACTCATGTGATGTTCATTACGAGCAACTTCTCACCCTAGTATATTATATGGTAATATAACCACGCAGTTCATTATTGGATGGGAAAATTATGTGCTTGCAAACCACAAAAATGGTATACGATAGCTCACTGAACTAAAGATTCAATGTTTTTCATCGAATGCCAAGTTGAGTTTCCACCATGTGTGATTTTAGATGTGGATTCTAACCCTATCCCTTTAGCTGTTTTAGATACTAAATCCCTTACAGGGCCTTTTGTTAACGGGTCAGCCCAAGTTTCGAAAAGTTCGAATGAACTCCACAGTTATAACACCATATATGATTAGTTGTCTCACATAACTGTGTCGTAAACGAATATGCTTTGATTTACCATTATGTATGTTACTATATGCCTTAGCCAAAACGGCTGCACTATCACACCGAATAGAAATTGGTGACATTGGTTTTGGCTACAAAGACATTTCATATAGCAAATTCCTTAACCATTCAGCTTCTTTACAAGCCGATCCTAATGGTAGAAACTTAGCAGCCCTAGTTAAATCTGCTATACATGTTTGTTTCTTTGATCCCCAAGATATTGCACCCCCACTAGGAGTGTGTACCCACCTGCTAGTAGAGGAATAATCTTCACTATTTGTTATCCAACTAGCGCCTGTGAAACCTTCTAATACTAGTGGATAACCATAATAGTGTAAACCATAATCTATGGTGGTTTAAGGTATTTTAATACCCTTCGTACTGCATGCCATTGCGTACGCCCTGAATTACAGGTACATCGACTTAGCTTTTCTACCATAAAAGCTATAGTTGGTCTAGTGCATGTCATAATACATATGGCAACCAATTACCTTGAGTATTCCAGTTGAGCTTCTAGATTACCTTTATTCTTTTCCAATCTCATGTTCGTGTCAAAAGGCGTATATGCAGGTTTGCAATTGTAATTATTGAACTTTCTTAATGCCTTTTCTATGTAATGAGATTGAGACAAGACTAAAGAGTCATTATGTCTAGTAATCTTAATGCCTACGATTATATCGGCTTTGCCCAAGCCTTTCATGTCAACATTATGTGACAAAAATCTTTTGGTACTCTCAACTTGCTCAAAGTCAGTACCAAAGAGTAACATATCATCCACATACAAGCAAATAATTACCCCTTTATCATCATTGAACTTACAAACCTTGTGCTCTTAAGCGGGCACAACAAATCCTTCAGGTTGTCTCATATACACCTCTTTATCTATATCACCATTTAAGAATGCTATTTTTATATCTATTTGGTGAATCACTAGATTATGAATTGAGGCTAATGCTAGCAATAACCTAATTGTCGAAATCCTAGCAATTGGGGCATAAGTATCAAAATAATTAATTCCTTCCTTCTGATTGTTTCCCTTGTCTACAAGTCTAACCTTAAACTTAAGAATTGAACCATCAACGTTCTTCTTAGTTTTAAACACCTATTTACAACCAATAGGTTTGCACCCTGGGGGTAAACTGGCAAGCTTCTAAGTTCCATTTCGCATGATTGAAGCCATTTCATCATCAATAACCTCTTTCCAAAAAGAAGTATTGGGTGAAGACATAGCTTCCTTATAGGTTTGAAGATCTGATTTCACATTATAACAATATGAAATACACCTGGAGACTAATTCCCTGGATCCTTTTACAACATAAACAAAGAAATCATTTCCAAAATCTTTAGATTTTCTTACTCTCTTACTACTTCTAAGTTCAGGAATATCGTTATTCTCAACATTGTCATGTTGAATATCTTGTACTGCATTTTGTTAATGTTTAAGATGATTAAGATCTTTATTTCTAAGTCTAGGAATAGATTAAAGTCTTTTTTCATCAAAAATAGTATCCCTAGATTCTATCACAGTGTTAATTGAGTGTTAATTGAGATAAATTCATTAGGTTTACTAATCATAAACCTATAAGCCTTACTATGTAGGGCATATCCAATAAAGATACAATCAATTCCCATTTCACCTAATTTCTTTTTTTAAGGTTCAGGAACTTTTACTATTGTTGTATAACCCTAAACTATGAAATGCCTCAAGTTTGGTTCTCTTTTGTTCCAAAATTCTTAAGGAGTAATCTTATTTCTTTTATTTGAAACTCTATTTAAAATGTAGCAAGTCGTTAATAAGGCTTCACCCCAAAATCTAGGTCCTAATCCCGAGTTGGATAATATAGCATTAATCATCTCAATTAGAATGCTATTCTTCCTTTCAGCCACACCATTTTGTTGCGGGGTATATGATGTCGTGACTTTATGCATAATTCCAATGGATTCAAAATAAGAAGGACTATAATACTCTCCACCTCTATCAGACCTTAGGCACTTTAAGAATTTATCATAATGAAATTCAACTTTATTCTTGTAAATTTTAAATTTCTCAGGTGCCTCATCCTTAGAACTTAGTAAATACACGTAACAATATCTAGAATAGTCATCTATAAATGTGATAAAATATCTTTTACCACTTTAAAGTTAATTGACTATTCAACTCACATATGTGACTATGTACTAAGTCTAGGATATTACAAGATCTTTGAACATTAGGAAAAGGTTGTCTAGTGATTTTAGTCAACATATAAGTAATGCACTTTTCATCAGTAACATTAATATTTGGTAATAAGTTAAGCTTAACCATGTCACTCATTCGTTCGAAATGAACATGGTCTAATCTAAAATGCCATAAGTAAAAAGAGTCACAAACATAAATAATGACATTCTCATTGTTAGTAATGCTTAGTTTCAACATACCATCATACAAATAACCGTTTCCCATAAACACCCCGCTTAGTTTCAACATACCATCATACAAATAACCGTTTCCCATAAACACCCCACCCTTAGAAAGCACAAACTTATCAGCCTCAAACACCACCTTGAAGCTAAAGGGATTTAAAATGCTACCTGATACAAGATTCTTTCAGATTTTCAGAACATGATGTACATCATTCAAAGTTAAATATTTTCTGGAAGTAAATTCTAACACCACACTTCCTTTGCCTAGGAATTGTGCTATTGAAGAAGTCCTCATGTAGAGAGGCACACTATCTTCCACTAGCTCATAGGTCTTGAATAAGGCTTTGTCCTTGTATACATGTCTTGTAGCACCGCAGTCAACCCACCAAGAATCACCATCTTGGATCATGTTAACTTCGAAAATCATGGCAGCAAAATTCTCCTTCCCCTCAGATTTGGACTTTTTAAAGCCCATCTTCTTTTTCTTCTTCGGGTCAGGACAATTAGGTTTCAAGTGATAGGGACTTCCATAATCCCAACAAAGAGGCTTCTTCTTTTTATAATATTTCTTTTTATCAAACTTCCTCTTCTTAGAATGACCATCTTCCATAAGATTCGCACTAGAGAGAAGTTTAGTGTTCTCTTGTTTACGAAAGTCCTCTTCAATCCGAAGAGAATTGGCCAATTCCTTAAGAGGGAGATCCTCTTTTTTATGTTTAAGATTGTGTTCGAAATATTTCCAAGAAGGCAGGAGTTTATCTATTATACTAGAAACTATAGTAGGTTCATCTATATTCCCATTATGCATTTGAAGTGACTTGAGATTCTCTCAAGTTCATTAAATTGTTCCACTATTGACTGATCATCCCTCTTTACATATCCATTAAAACAACTTACCACAAATTTCTTAGTTGTAGCATCCTCTTTCATGTATGTTGCCTCTAAGAGATCCCACAACTCCTTTGCATATGGCACTGCTTGATATGTGTTGAACAAAGGATCTGACATGCTATTGAGAATATGCCCATGACATATGATGTCATCATTTTCCCACTTGGCACGGGCACACATTTGATCAACGGTCTCATTTTCTTTCTCTAGAATTGGTGGAGTGTTGAGAATATATGCTACCTTTAACGTTGTAAGAAGAAAATGGATCTTCTTCTGCCAACACCTAATGTTGTCTCCATTGAACCTCTCTAGTTTGATAAAATTAGTGGCTAACTCTCAAAGTCAAGAAGCCATGGGAATAAATATTAAAACCTTTAGATTGTTAGAAATGTGGTATAAAGGTTCGAAAATTAGGACTACTCTGAGGCCTCTAGGCAGGACCGAAATCACTTGTCCTAAAGGTTTTATTCACCTGATGTGCAATGGATATTCTCGAATAAACATTTAAGACATAAAGAAGTCTCTGCTATCCAAATGTTGCACTCACTTAGATAGGCAAGAAATGCCTTGTGATATGACAGAAACTCAGAGGGATTAATTTGTTGGAATAATTCTTTTGGATATCCAAACCACACTTAGTCATTCCCTATTTATGGAGAACTAAGTGTTGTTTAAGAGAGAAGCATCTTTTCATAAGATGAATTTTCAACCATTAGATTTAATCTTAATGGCTATAAATGAAGAGATGCATAGAAAATTAGTTAATTGGATTTACTAATTATATTTTTCAAAGCAAAAACTATAATTAATTTTGTTGTGCCTTTTCCATTTTTATTGGAAATTATTCCAACATTGAGGAGTTGGATTTATGGATTGTAGGCCATCCTAGTTTGATTTCTTTTTTATTGAACTAAGCAATAATACTACTATTCTCTTATATTAAGATTGTAGTTTCTCTCTTCAATTGGTAAACCAAAGGTCCATTAGTTTGGCCGTATTATTTTGCAATCTCATCTCGAAGTTCCTTAGAAGTGGTAATGGATGTAAAAGCGTATGATTTTTTAAGAATTAATAAGTTGAGATCTAGCATCTTACCATAGTGTCACAATCAATCCATCGTGTGAATTTAATAATAGTGGCATCTGGCCTCTGGCATGAGCCGTCGGTGAACCCTAATTTTGCCCTCGTTCCTAAAGCTCTCTTAGCTACTTTGCTCTAACCGTGGTAATTGTTTCTATCAGACCACTTTATGGTCCATGCTTGAATGATCAGAATTATAAATACAACTAATCATCATAGCTATCCTGTACAAAACAAGAATTTGAAGAAGGTCCATCTGAAATTTCTAAAGCCATAGCAAAATTTAGGTTTTTCAACTTAGAAGATTGGAAATGAAATCAATAGACACAAATTGATCGAAAGTAAGCACAAGATCTCTTCTAAATCCTTCTCGATGTAAGTTATGACAAATTGGATAAGCCGATAAATCAAACATGAAGAAATATAAGATTGTAAAATTGTAGACTAGATCTATTGCTAAGTCAAATATGTCGATCGAAGGTAAAAGATTTAGAGCTCTGCTCTGATACCGAGTGGATTCATGGAGGAACTGGAGTGAGAAACTGGAGAGAGAAAGAGGAGAACAAAAATAGATCTTGAAAAATATGTTTTTTACCTAGGATTTTGTTCAAGAGAGTATTTAATGTGCAAAGTACAAAAATAACTCCCCAACAACCAAGCAAACAACTATTATTAACATAAAATATCAATTCTACATTTTGCAGTGTTCAACCATTGATTAGTCAAGCTCTAAATTCCAACTGCCTCTCTAGTAGATTCTCTATATATGTATTTTCTATTTTTTAAAGTGATTTTCACACTGATTTGCTAACAGCTAACTTTGTGAAAAAGGAAAGTTTTACATACCAAACATTTGATATCAATGATTCAATCAATTAGATAGAATTAGAAAATAACTATAGAAAGGAGAAGACAAATACATGCTTTAATTAATAATTTTCTCCAATACGACGGTACCAACTTATCTTCTAGATGTTGATGTTCATTTTCACTATTTACAGGAGCACAATATTTTGAAAGGGTGATGCAAAGGGTACTACGATGAATTGGTCTGCACGCATTATAATTATCAGTGGTGGAGCTAGGGTCTAAATGCTAAAATGTCAAACTATACTATATAGTACAGCTAATATTCGTATAATTTGCACTCTAATTTTTAAATATATTTTCTTCTGTGATTTTTTTGCGATACTACATAATTATAATGTTTCACTAAACCTACAAGAGATCCCAGATTTACCAAATTCCATCTAAAAGCTCCCAAGTTTGAATTTATTCACAAGTTCATCAAAATTAACTCCTATTTGATTACTTCCAAAATGGTATTAACATAATTGTTAGACTCAAATTTGACTAGAATCGCTAACTTAGATAAAATAGTTTGCAAAGAATAATTATAAATTAACATAATTGTCAAATAGAAATTTGACTAAAATTGCTAAAGTAGATACAATAGTTTGCCAAAAAAAAATTATAAATGAAAAAAGAAATGCTTTTCCCCTTGATTTTGACTCTTGAGATAAAGTTTTTTATACTATTGTCTTTCTAAGTTAATGTCAACACAACAGTAAAAATATTATATATCTTAATTTTTAAAAAGTCATAACTTTTAAAAAGTCACACACTTATTGTTAGCAAGGCTCAAACATAAAACCAACCCAACATGAGCAAAATCCAATCACCTCAACCTAAGCAAGCAGTACACGCTTGTTGTCATTTAACCAAACTAGAAAATATATAGCTTACATTATATATCTTAATAAAAATCCACACAATTGCTATTACCAGAATTTAAAGATAAGACCTTTCCACCGAATAGGCAAGCCTTCCACTAATTGGCCAATGCACACTTCCAGCTATACACACAAACCAAATAATGTATATAGACGGTTTGTTTTTCTCAAGAAATTCCAACATTTAAAATTTTTTTCCTAATATGTTGGAGTATCAATTGGCACCCCTTACACCCACATAGCTCCGCCCCTACTAATTATGTTATTGTTTTATGAGGTAATTGTACAAATATATTGTTAAGATTTAAAATGTTATAAATGTCTTGTCGAACTATTAACACCTTTTTTGACAACATTTTTCATCCAAGCGCCACTTTTGAATGAAAAATATTTTCATCTCTCCGCAATAAATGCCTACGAAAAACGAACCAACAATTAACTATCGCAAATCAACTCTTTTTGTTGTAGTACGTACACTAAGATCATGTTCCACAATAGTGTTTTGAGTAGTATTTAGCGTTTTGACCAAATTATTAAACTAATCAGTCAAATTTTAATAGTTACTAACCTAATATTTAGACTAATCCTTCAAATGGCATTTGGAATTTCAGGTGACGTTCCTTTTTTCCTTTTTGGAGGTTTTGACTGGGAATATCCTTTAAGGAAAACAAAAACAATCAGTTCGGATTCCTTACCATCCTAGGCCAAGCTACACCTATGCAGTTCTTATACACAGTCTTAGATGGAAGAATCAAATCTAACAAAACCTCTAAAAATGGGAACACCTTCATTAGCCAACTAGTCAGCAGCCTGATTGACCTTTTCTATGGCAATTTGTTGTGTCTGGAATGCCCATTTCTCACTCTCAGCTAGATCTTCACACTCTTTAGCAACATAACAACAAGGATGAGTGTTGAGAATTCTTTATTAACCCAACTCACCACAACAACATAATGAACATATATCTCCAGTCTTCGAGCCTATGTTTAACAAGCCAACCGTAGTCCCTTCCTCAAATCTAATAATTCTGCTTTCGGAGTAGAACAAATGGCAAAAGCTCTATGAAGGTCTATGACATACGCCCCATTCTATCTCTGAGAAGATGTCTTCATCCCATTCTTTCGAGATTTCCTTGAGACGCACCATCGGTGTTAAGTAGAACCACCAACCAGAAGGTGGGGCTCAGTGAATAAGGTTTTCGAACCTTAGCCTTTGAGGATTTCGGAAAAGCAATTGCTTCCGCTACATGGCACGCTTAGTTTCTTTGAACTAACATTGCAAAAAACTAATTGGAGACCCAGGTATTTGCTCTTCATTATTGAACACTCTAGCATTTCACTACCTCCATAAGCACCAAACAGTGAAAACAAACTTCATAGGCCAATCCTCTATCCCAAAATTTGAATCAACAATTAGGTTCTCCACAATCTAGTTTTGCAAGGGTACATATCACTTACTTAGATGTTGTGCGGAATTTGACACTATTCCATACAAATTAGGCTAGGGGGCAATTGCATAAAATATAAATCAAATCTTCAGCACTAATCTCACAGAAGTCATACGAAGGATCATCACTTAGATGCCTAATGACTCGATTTCAACTGGCAAGCACTTTATTGTGTTAAGCACTCCACAAAAAGGTTATGACCTGCCAAGAAACATGTGCCCTCCAAGTAATATCCGATATTTTGTTAAATGACATTTATTCTTTCTTTCTTGGTTGATTTCATAGCTGATTTAATCGACAATTCTCCATACACTGCACCCACCCAATATAATTTATCAGTGGCATCCACTCCTTGTACTAGGGCATGGGTATCTATCATCTTCAAGGCATCTGCAGAAAGATAATATGCAAATAAATCCCAACTCCAACTTTGACAACTTGTGTCCATATTTCCTCAACCATAACATCTTACATGTGAAAGGTAATCTCCTTGATGGCAACATAACTAAAGGGACCTCTCCTACATAGCAATGATCCTAAAAGAGATATCTTTGCCAATTATTAAGCCTAACCCTAACACCCTTATGTATGTTTATTAAGGAGTAGAGTTAGTTAGCCAATTAGAATCAGTTAGCTATAATACAGCCAAATTGGTTTTAGCCTTACCATGTCAGCAACTAACTAAATAGGAGAGTTACTTGCATTATTAGATGTATATATGCTTGTACTATAGCTAATTTGGATAATGGCTTTTCTACAATTTTATGCCAGTATATAGAGAGCTTCTCTCTCTT
Source organism: Carnegiea gigantea (assembly GCA_029747015.1). NCBI lineage: Eukaryota > Viridiplantae > Streptophyta > Magnoliopsida > Caryophyllales > Cactaceae > Carnegiea > Carnegiea gigantea. The sequence continues at coordinate 137,590 of JAKOGI010001764.1, forward strand.
ACCTTTATGGCTTTTCTCTCTAGAATTGTTATGTTTGCATGGTATCAGAGCTTCTAGGTGACGAGTCTGATCCTGAATCAATATCTTTCATTTTCTTATTTGATCAATTGATTTGTATCATCAATTGATCAGGCCTCATCGAATCAAACAGATATACTCTTGATCTTCGATTGATTTTTTTGAATTAACAATTGATCTAGCTTACATCAAATTCATTTAGGAATTGTTGATGATTGATCAAAAACTATTTGATCATCTCTTCTTCTTTTATCCTTGATTCTTCTTGATTAGTAATGGCTTCTGCTAAGAATTCTGAGATGGATGGTTTTAAAGTAGGGAAAAGTCAAATCAGGCGAACAGATGATTCTGATTTGTGGAGGAATCAAGTGAGTTACAACAGTGATCCGCTCTATTTGAATAGTTCTGATTTTCCAGGTATGCAACTTGTCAATGTGAAATTGAATGGATCTAATTTACAAAAATGGAGTCGAGCCGTGAAAATCACTTTAAAGACCAAAACTGAGCTTGGTTTCATTGATGGATAGTGTGTTAAAGCTGAGGTAAGCTTGCCCCACTCCAATTAATAGATTAGGTGTGATAATGTGCTTGTTAGTTGGCTGTTAAATTCCATGGTTAATGACCTAGCTAAAGCTTTCCTTTATATAAATTCTATTGTATAACTTTAGGAGGAACTTACTGATCGTTTTGGTCAAACTAACTTACCTGTACTTTACTAATTGGAAAAGGAGATCTCAGAATTACGCCAAGGAAATGACTTTATGGCTGTATATTACACAAAGATGAAAAGACTTTGGGATAATTTAGATGATATTTCCGAGGTGCCTGTGTGTGTGCGCGCAACCACTTGCAAAGCTATCAAGAAACCCATGGAATTAGTAGAAAGGCAACGATTGATACAGTTTTTGATGCATCTAAATGAAAATTATGAAGCCATTAGAGGACAGATATTGCTCTTAGATCCACTGACAAATATAAATAGAGCATATTCCATGATTTAAATGGTGGAGGCCTAAAGGAATGTGACTGGAAACATAGCAGCAAGCAGAGAGGTAGCAGCAAATGTTATGAGGATTGGCATTAATTCTACTGAGGATTCAGACTCCACAGCTAATGCTCTTGCTATAAAGAGTGGACAAAGGGGAAAGAAGGATTTCAAGAAGGTAAAAGGAAACAGGTTGTGTGACCACTGTCAAATGTTTGGCCACACTAGTGATCAATGTTTCAAGGTTATAGGTTATCCAAATTGGTATCAAGGTCCTAAGGACAATATTAGGCTAAAAAGGAATGTTAGGGCTATAGCCAACCTAAAAAATTCTGAAGGCACTCGTGACACTCCTCTTCATTGTGCTTTCGATACTCAAGAAAATACAACCGCTCATCCAGGCTCATCTCCTTCTATAGGTAGGATTGACTCAAATCTTATGCAAGCTTTAGCTCAAGAAATGATGAGGCTAGTTAAAGGGCAATAGGGTATGGCAATGCAGTCCACAGATTCTAGTGCTTTTGCTCACTTTATAGGTATGAATGCCATTGGCTCTCATTCTTATATTAGCTGTGTTGTGTTTAAAAATGCTCAAGGTTGTTGGATTATAGATATAGGGGCCAGTGACCACATGACATTTGAGTTCAACTTATTTTTCAACACCACATCACTGCCCACACCTGTTAATGTGACCTTTCTCTTAAGGTTGTCACTCTTGTGGGTGATATACATCTTTCACCTACTCTAAATCTATATAATGCCTTGTTTATGCCAAATTTTAAATACAATTTGCTTTTAGTGGCCAAATTTCTAACATACAATTATTATTGCACCACCTTTTATCCCACTCATTGTGTTTTTCAGGACCTCTCAACTAAGCTGATCGTGGCTGCTGGTAAAAAGGTTGGTGGACTTTATGCTTTTGACTATTCTCATCTTAAAGACAAGGCTTTTATCTCAGTAGCAAATGTCTCTGAAGTGTCTCTTAGTTGTGTAAAACCATTAGACCAGACTCTTGTCTTTTTAATAAATCAACATGTAGGTCTCTTGATTTGGACGTATTACATGCCAGATTAGGCCATACTTTTTTCTCTAAAATGCAGCATATTGTAGAATGTAAACCTCTTTTTTCCAATGAATTCTTTTATGAGACATGTATATTGGCAAAATTCCATAGACAACCATTTAATACAAGCACTATTACTATAAAAGCTCCCTTTCAGCTTGTTTGTATGGACTTTTAGGGTCCATATAGAGTTACTAGTGTAAGTGGTCCTAAGTATTTTCTCACCATTGTGGATGATTTCAGTAGGTCCGCAAGGACACACATGCTATAAGACAAAACACGAGTGTTTTCTGTTGTACATCAGTTTTACAACATGATTGAAACTCAATTTAAAACAAAAATTCTTCTGATAAGGTCATGCAATGGGTATGAATTTATTCAAACTGCTTGTTTGGATTTCTTTGCTTTAAAAGGAATTTTACATCAGAAGTCTATTGTCCAAACCCCACAACAAAATGGAGTTGTTGAAAGAAAACATAGACACCTCCTAGATACTGTTAGAGCCATTAGATTCCATAAAGGTCTGTCCAAAAGTTTTTTAGTGAATGGGTGATATCTGCAACTCACATTATTAATAGGCTGCCTATGTCTAACCTGTCTCGCAAGAGTCCATTTGAAGTGCTTTACAACCAAGTCCCTGATTATTTAACATTAAGGACCATAGGCTGCCTGTGTTTGGCTAGTAATGCGGGGAAAAAGGGCAAGTTCGAAGCTCGAGCACACAAATATGTTTTACTTGGATGTACTTTTAGCTATTAAGGTTATAAACTTTTTGATTTGCAAACTAAGAAATCTTTCACAGCAGAGATGTCTTGTTCGAGGCAACTGCCTTTCCCTTCAAAACTAGCCAGTCACCTCTAGTATCACACCTGAAATGGATCTCCAAGCCCTATCTTGCCTTATTTAGCTCCTTCTTTCATTCCTAACTCACCAAGGGTTAATACATCCTCACCTATTGATGCGACTCAAGATTCTGTCTTACATTCCTTTACACCTAATACTCATACCTTCACTTAGTTTAATAATGCTACATCTTCTCATTCTTTTTCACCTACTTCATCTCAAATTCGGCCTGATGATTTTTCCCTTGATCCTTCCATATCTCCTTATCATGCTTCTCCTAGTAGAACTGACACACATACTAGAAAGTCTATAAGGATAAAGGCTTCACCTGTCTGGTTAAAGGATTATGTATGTCCCAAGACCACAAATAAATCCACTACTCACCAACAAACCCTTCCTATACTAGAACAGTCTCCTTCTGATTCACATGGCTTTTATTCTATCATACCTTACTCCTTATTTCTTCGATCACATATAGCACATTTATCCCAAAGTTATGTGGCTTCATTGGTCAATGTATTACATAAACTAGAACCTAAGTATTATTTACAAGCTCAGCAATATCTTGTGTGGGAAATGGTCATGCACCATGAACTTGCTACACCGGAACAGAACAACATTGGATCCTAACCTATCTTCCACCTGTGAAGAAATCCCTAACATCCAAGTGGGTCTATAAGACCAAATACAAACCTGATGGATCAGTTGAAAGATATAAAGCTCGACTGGTCATTAGAGGGTTTGAGTAGGTCAAGGATAAAGATTATAAGCACACTTTTTCACCAGTTGTCAAGCTTACAACAGTCAGAATTTTCATAGCAATGGCGACAACCAAGGATTGGTTGCTACATCAATTAGACATTAATAATGCTTTCTTGCATAGGTATATTGATAAGGAAGTTTACATGTTACCACCTGAAGGGTACACTAAAGCCAAACCTGGCCAGGTTTGTAAATTACAAAGATCTCTTTATGGCCTCAAGCAAGCCTCAAGGAAATGGAACTTAGAGCTTACTAGGTTCCTGTAGTCTAAAGGTTTTATACAGTCAAAGAGTGACTACTCTTTGTTTTCCAAAAACAGCAAAGGCCTATTGACCTTTATCCTAGTATATATGGATGATTTGCTGATTATAGGGTCTGATACTTCAGGTATTGTCTAACTTAAACAACAATTGCATCAAGCTTTCACAATCAAAGACCTACGGTTGGCTAGGTATTTTCTTGGCATTAAGATCTCTAGGTCCAAAATAGGAACTTTATTAAATCAAACGAACTATGTTTTGGACATACTTTCTTATGCAGGACTGATAGGAGCCAGGCCTGCAAAGTTTCCTCTTCTTAAAGGACTCAAACAGTCCACAGAAAAGAACAATGTGCTCACTAACCTTGAATCTTATAGAAGAGTGATTGGCAGGCTGCTGTATTTGACACTTACAAGGCCTGATATATCTTGTGTTGTGTAACACTTGAGTTAGTTTTTGCAGTAACCAACTGACTCACATTATCTGGTACCTATGCATGTCTGAAGGGGACACCAAACAAAGGCTTTCTCTACCCCAAAGATAATACTTTTCAGATTACTCCATATAGTGATGCTGACTGGGGTACTTGCAAAATGAGTTCCAGATCTTAACAGGCTATGATGTGTTTTTGGGGAAGTCCTTGGTCTCTTGGAAAACAAAAAAGCAAAAGATTGTTGCCAAGTCTAGTGTAGAAGCCGAATACAGGGCAATGTCAGCCACAACTTCTGAGTTTGAGTTCTGAGTTTGAATAGATTGCTCTTCTTCTTCATGATCTTCAACTGCCTCTCAGCTTGCCTATGCTTTTGTATTGTGACAATAGAGCTACTCAACATATTATTGAAAACCCTGTCTTTCATAAACGAATAAAGCACCTGAACATTGACTATCACTATGCTAGAGATAAGGTTCTAGAGGGTTTCTCACAGACAGTCCATGTCTCCTCCAAGAAATAGCTCACAGATTTAATGACAAAGCCTTTGAGTGAGCTATAACATAACTATCTCTATTCAAGCTTGGCTTGTTGGATTCTCCTCCAACTCCGTCTTGAGGGGGTGGATGCTAAAGAGTAAGGTTAGTTAACTAATTAGAATCAGTTATCTACAATTTAGCTAAATTAGTTTTAGCCTTGCCATATCAGTAACTAGCTAATTAGGAGAGTTAGTTGCTGTATCAGATGCATATATGCTTGTACTGTAGCTGATTTGTATAATGGCTTTTCTATAATTTTATGCCAGTATATAGAGAGCTTTTCTCTCCTGCCTTCATGGTTTCTCTCTCTAGAATTGCTTTTTTTCAACGCTCACGGCATTAGCCACAATACCTTGCCAAACATTAGAGGCTCCTTGCTAGGGAGAAACATATCAATATCGATATCACGCCATCCATTATAGTGTTTGTTGCAGAGCACTCTAACCCATAAAGCTCCTAGATCATATAGTAGTCTGCAACCCAACCTGGTAAGGAATGCTGCATTTGCTAGTCTCAAGATAATTTACATTTGGGTACATCAAACTTTGGTGTATTCATTTGTAGGACCAATTTTTTGAAAAAGTCATTGTCAGGTCCATTGAGTTATTGCTCCATTAACATTTGGGTGACAAATCACAGTTGAAATTTATTAATAACTCTCAAACTTTTCATATTTGTAAATATAACCCAAATCCTTAAAAACTTGCTTTTGAAAAATCAAAAATTGTGCATGTGTTATTTTGCTCACTAGTATTACTGGAAATCCTTTTTCATCTAGTATTAGAGCCACGTGACAAAAAATAATTAATGATTAATTTAGCTAATTAAGGATTAATTCAGCTAATTAACTGTGATTAATGCTTGAATCATCACCTACTTGCCCTGTACCAAATTATTTACACATTGTTCACTCACCAGAAGGCATTTCTCCAGTAGCACGTCAATTAAACTATATCACTGATATAATTTTAGAATTAAAAGCAATATTAGCTAAAATTAAGACATAAGTCAAGGTGCTTAAGAAGTAATTTTCTATAGTTTACTTTTCTCTAGTCAACAAAGTTAAACATAGTGAAAAAACTACTTTCAGTATTAGTACTTCATTTCAGCATCAATATCATTTCCAAATCACAAAAACAAAAATCCATTTCCTTCGCATGATATGAAAACCCAAAAAAAAGTAGGAGCAAAAGCGGTTGAAAAAACAGAAAAAGAAGAAGAAGTGTAGTATAAGCAATATACTCTTGAAGAATTACAAAACATGTTTGAGAAAGAACAGAATCCAGAAGAATTAAACTAGATTATGAGCACAATTAGTGACAAATATGATGTATTATCTGATGATAATGAAGAGACTAATAATGTCCAACTAGAAGAAGAAATGTATAAGCAGATGAACCTAATCTAACTAGAAGATCTTAATGTATTACCACTAGAAGAATTTAGAAGAAAACTAGATAAAAAATATGGTAGAATGGCTGTCGAAAATGAGATTAATGAAATTCAAGAAGAACTTGACTTAGGAGAAATGAAGACTAATCTAGTTAATAATGTTGCTCCTAAGCCTGAAGAATTTGGTGAACCTTTTAGAAGAAATATTCATTTGATAAGACCTAGATATGTTCTAACAGGACACACCACCAATTTTTTCTTCGGGTTCATACCAAGAAAAACTACAACCTTTGAAGAAATTGGCCTTCCTCCAATGGAGCTCATAATAGAGAAGAATATTTGAACATTGGAAAAGAGGCATAAATAGTGTCTTAAACCTAAATACTACATGGACTACTGCAAATTTTCTAAACGATATCGAACATAGTTTTTCGGGCACTGTAGCTAACTAGTATGATTCATTAAACAAAGATAGAAAAAATACATTGAGAATGATGGAAACACCAGCTGCTATGTTCAAAAATCTATGTAAGGGCCGAATTTATTAGAGCAAAACTTGATTTTGAAGAAAAGGCAGGAGCATGGCAAAGAAAGATTAATAATATAGAATTATAGGATATGAGATACTTGAAAAATTATATTACTGAATTTAGTTCGTATTATTACAAAATTGGGCATAATATAACTAATCTTGGTATGTTCTATAATAAATTGACATATCCGATAAATTTGATAATTAATAAAAAGTACATTACATGGCTTGAACAAACAGACGGCATTGATACTCTTGGTTCAAAAATTTCTTATTTAAGAAAATGGGTCAATGATCAATGTCTTGATCTTCAAAAGCAAAAGAAAATTAAGAAGCTATTCCTAACATGTTGGGATTCACCTCACCAATAGGGAAAAGAATCTAAAAGGAGAAGAAAAAAAAATTATAAGAAAAAGAGCTTTAATAAGCAAAGACACAAGAAATATATAAGAAAGTATTATAACAAAAGCAGTCCGAAAAAACAAAGACTTTTTAGTAAAGTAGCTTATTGTCCTACAGGGAAAATAATAACAAATGCTAGGTATGCAGAGAAGTATGACATTATGCTAATGAATGTAAAAATAGGAAGAATGACAAGCTTATTGAAACCTTGGGTAGCTTAGATTATGTTGAGCTTAGTGAAGATGAGGCATTAGACCTAACCCTAAATAACAACAAAAGAATTGTTGAAATTATATTGGACGATGAATATAAAGAAAGTGATTATGAAGAAATATGCCATATGATGAAAAGTGGTTCTGTTAGCCTTGGTGACCTTCAACGAGAGGAGTTTGTTGTAGACTATGATAATAAGAAGCTCAAAGGAGATTGGGTTCTTCCCATAATCTAGAAAGGCATAATCTATAAAAAATCCATCTTTCAATTGAAAAGCAAGTTTGTATACAAAATGATGGAAGGAGATTTAGAAATAAAAGATTATGAGTATGATGTGGGCGATGTTAATCTCATTAATTAGGAAAACATCCTTAAGTATAATAAAGATAGAAAGTATAGGTATATCCACATTAGAAGCGTCGAAGTTCAAATCACTTTATTACAATATTATGGCAAAGATATTGATCTCTATGATTTGCTCTATGATATTAGGCATACCAAATTCAATAATCAAATTATCACAGGGATTAAGACTAATTTATGTAATGAATTAAAATAAAAACAGTTGGAATGGACATGAAAAGAGGAGAATATACTTTAAGGATATTTTCAAAAATTATCTAAAAATTAGATAATACAATAAACCCAAAGACTAAGGTGACAATGATAGAGACGGAAAAATTTGAAAGTCCTACCCCTATGCAAAAAAATCCAAAGGATTAAATCCAATCCTTGAGAGATAAAAATTGACAGGTCATAGATTTCTAGTTGTGCCAATCCTACCAAAATCAATAAGAAAAATGAGATAAAAATTGATGAGAATGGTAAAATTACCATTAAACCTCAATTATTAAGAAACGTGAGTGCAAGATCGGATTAGGGAGAAGAATCTTCATTAGCCAAAGAAGAGCTTCAAGAAGATGATATAATTAGTATGAATAGTGAAATGAGTAGAATGAGTTTTAAATCTACAAGACCTGGCGTAGATCGAAGGATGAGTCTAGATAAAAAGGTCAATGGGTACAAAATAAGAACTGTTAGTGAGCCGATTTATGAGGATGAATTAGTAAAAAACATAACTATGGAGATATACTATGAAGTCACCAACACAAATCCTAATATAGCATCTATATCCTAATCAATGTATACTTAAGAGGGATAAAATAATATGAGTTATGTGCTTACATAGATAGTGGCTGTTCCGTATACTTTGAGAAAAGATCTCTGTTTCTAGACTTTATGTGGAAAAAAGCCAAAAATCTTTTACAAGTAAGGATAGCTGACAAATGCACTATGAGCCATAATGAGGCAACGGAAAGGTTATCCATAGAATTAGAAGCAGTCCAATGTATTATACCAGTTCTATAGGCTACTGATCAACTCTCTCATAATACAATTATTGGAAATAATTTTCAGAGATTATATTCTTTATGCGCACAGACCATAAACCAAATAATATTCAGAATAAATGGTCACTCTATTCATAATGAAAGGTTAAGTTAGGCTTACGCCTATCAGAACATTGAGTTCACACACAGCTAGCGTGGTGAGAAGGTAATGCCTGCAAAACGAGAAATAGCACTGACAATTTTATTGGTTGATATATCTATTAAGCAGCAAATTGTTAAACAATAAGGGAAATTATACAAAAAACTCTACTCTGATAATCTTCTAAAATTTTGAGATAAAGATAAAACATTTGCTAAAATCTCTTTATTAAATCCCAACACTATTTTCCGAGTCAAATAAATAGTGTATACACATCAGGATATCTAAGAATTCGATAAACAAATTAAAAAACGTCTGGATAAAGGATTAATCAGGAATAGCAAAAGTCCTTACACCAGCCCCGCTATCATGGTAAGAAATCATGCAAAACAAAAGAGAGGAAAAGCAAGAATTGTAATCAATTGCAAGAGCTTAATGATAATACTGTCTTTGATGGTTATTACATTCCTAACAAAACAATCATTTACAATAGAATTCAAGGCGCCTCTTGGTTCTCGAAATGGGATTGCAAAGGTGGGTACTAGCAAATTAAAATAGATGAAAAAAACATCCCTTTGACTGCTTTTAGTGCTCTACAAGGACATTTCTAATGATAGTAATGCCATTTGATGTACCTCAAATATTCCAGGGAAAAATGAATAACATTTTCAAAGCCCTTAATTATTGTTGTTTAGTTTACATCGATGATATCCTTGTCTTTTCTAAAACCATAGAATAGCACAAAGATTATGTCACTACAAACAATGTTGCTTCCCTCCACATTTAATTTTGCTAATAACCACACTTATAAGTGTAAAAATAGCAGTTGCCCACACTTAGGCTAAGTGTGGGGAGGTTAAGTGTGTGGAAATGTTCTCCATATTTAATAAAAATGCGGGTAGAGTTATATTTCTTACACTTATAAATGCGGAGTAAGTACTGATTACCCACAATTTATATGTGGCCATTTTACTTTAAGCCTACTCGGGAAGATGCAAGAAATCATAATTTTCCCCACACTTAAAAGTGTTACTAGTGCCGTTTTAGTTTTTAAAAAAATAATGCTGGTAATTAATGTAAAACTTATTAAGTTAAAAATAGAACAATTGTATAGAATTGTTCTTTTTTTAATTAACAAGTTTTATACTAATTACCAGTACCCATCCCCCTATATAAATGAACAAAATTAACAAACCAACAAATTAAAATAGATCAAACATCAATTAAATAAATTACACATTAGTGACTAAAAAAAATTAATTATAGACACAATAACAATGACTAAGGTAATCAAAACTAAATATTCTTACATTGTTTTCAATCCATCCAACCAATTTTTTTGTTATAGGTAGCTGATTGAATATTTTATTGCTCTATGTACAACCTAAAACTATACTTTGAAAACATGCCTAACATCCAAGAATATATATGAAAAAAAATCTCCATCTTCGTTTTCTTCATGGAGAGATGTTAGCTCTAGAAATGCAACCTGTTAGACAATTGAAATACACAAAAAAAAGAATTATTAGAAAAGATAACCAAATAGATTAACTAAGATGCAGACTCGGCAAAATCAAATTTGAAGATGCCCAACAAAGTTCAACCAACTATAGAACCACGATAGAGTTGAACCAAGAATAGAACCACAATCGAGTTCAACTAATAATGGAACCGTATGAGTACAATAGATACAATGATTACCATAACAAACTCCATAAAAGCACAACATTCTTGTCAAGATATGTTTAAACTTTCCGAAAGCATGATCCGAGAAGATATGTTTAAACTCGAGTTTCTCATGGATATATACCGTTAGATTAATCGAGTTAGACTACAATAATCTAAACTAATCAAGAATCAAACATATAAGAACTCAAATAATCAAGATAACGTAAAGTAATTTTATCTCATGCTGATGATGTCTAAGATTATCAACTAAATGAAACTCACTAGAACCAACTAATACATTTCAATCCAGTAAACTTGCCTAATCCTGAATAAAACCGCAATGAAACCACCATAATGTGTCGGGGAATAAACTAACCTAAATCATCCCTAAAATAGAAAGAATTAGGGAAACAGGGAATAGACAACACTAGGAAGCATAGCCAAACATAGAAACAGAGCAAAAGTAGTGGCATCAGAAAGGGAAATTCACCATACAAGAACAAAATCAAACAAAATCTTTCAGGCATGAAGAGTCCATCTAGAAGCATACTCCCCCTTCATCCATACTCCATATCCCAACTTTAATTTAGGAATAGCTAGAAATCCATGCTCTGTCGAGAAGCAGTTTAGGCATACCTTGTGCATGGTGTCAAACTCAAAACATATACACACTTAAAATTTTAAATTACCATAAATACATATTCTCTGCATGAGCTTTGCAACATTGTGAGAGAATAATTCTTAATAGAAGATGCAATTAGTTATTTTCCTACAAAGCACACATATTCTCCACCTTTTCTTTAGTTTCCAAAAGTAAAAAAAGAAGGCTTGCTTAAGCCAGTTCACTTCTTAAGGTAGTTTTTATAAGGTCACTTCTCCATTCATTTTCTGAAAATCAGAAACACAGATAGAGTTCATACAAAGTGCACATATGCCATGTTTGTATACCATCATAAGTTCATATGCTTGCTAGTTCTCTTAGTATCTATGAAACCTAGTACTGTTGTTGCCAGTCTCTTTGCAATCAGAAAAAAGGGATTGGTAATGTGAGAATAACATCTATAGACAACTTATATCCTATTGCAGTATTCAAGACATGATTGATCGATTACTCTATCATTTTTTAATATTGGCTTGTTTCTTTTAGTTTTGGCCTAAACGGTTTACATTGCATCAAAATGTCCGTTGCCAACCAAAGTAGGAGCTTCTGCATGTGATGCCATCAAATGATCCATTCTTCTTTTAAAGACTGTCGCTTAAGTGGCTTTTGGATGCAGTTTAAGAAAATACATAAATTTCCAAAAGCAACCTTGTTCTGGAAATGGATAAGTGATATCTAAGGCCAATGTTTTAGGCAAGGAGAGTGAATTGGGTGTATTTATCAGGGTCACATAGAAAGTAACGGTGACATTGTTGCAATGACAGCACTAACAAACACCTATTTCTTCATTGTTCATATGTAAGTTGTTGGTTAAATAGGCTGGTTGGTGATGGGATAAATCAGGTTTATCTGTTGAGTCTCCTTTTGTTAGGATTACACAGAAAGTAACAATGACATTGTAAATAGATGAACTTATTCTCATGGTCTAAAGAAACCCAAAAATTCTTCATAGAACACAATAGCAATGGTTTGAATTTCACCATCAATTTGTGAGCACATTACATCCACACAAGAATACCATGATGCACCACCATAGCTAGGTGCCATAGAGACTATTCAATTCGTAAGTTTAAAAAATTCTTCATTGAACAAAATAACAAAAAATCAGAACACCTTCCATTCAACTCCCTAACCCCTCACGCTCACCCCTCTGTAAAAAAAAAAAAAAAAAGACATCAGAAACATATTGCAGAAGGAGATAGTTCAAAATCTGAAATATTCATCATATAATCAAGAAATTCATACTCTGGAACTTATAAAATAAAACTAAGACTGAACTTTAATGGCAACACCAAATGGGGATGTACGCACGCGATTAATAGTTGAGGTCGGCTTACCTTGCTATGACATCGTATACGAATCATTTCTCGACTTCAGATTGTTCAACTCGTTGATAGATTCAACTCGATGCCTATATTCTAATCGCTCCCTAGATTCCTCAACCACTGCCTAGATTGTTCGAATTGGTTGACAATTGTTGAGGATTCACTACCCAGATTCTTCAACCACTGCCCAGATTGTTAAGGATTCGATGCCTAATTCTTCAATGCACGCCGTCTATTGCTATTTTGTCCCTCCCCCAACTTTTGCACCTCTGTTGTGTCCTGCTTCTCGTCAAAGATCTTGCTTCCTCCTTTTACGGTGGTTACACAGCGTCAATTTAGAGGGCTTTGCGAAGCTTCAGTTCTAGGGATTCATCACTCTCGTGAGAATTCAATTGAACCATCTGCTAGTTTTTGAGGGGAGGGGGGACACGGGGTAAAGGGTTGGCATGCGTAGTTGTAAGGTTTTTTATTCCTTAATTTACTGATCAATGTTTGGATACAATTATTGAAATATTTAGTACAGTGTATCTCATTAGCATAATACAAAGTAGTTATAAATGCTATTTTAAATTCCCCGCACTTAATAAGTATTGGAATAGATTTATAATTTACCCACACTGGCATGTTAAATAAAGAATCCAAATAATTACTAAATCTCATCATTTTTCTCTTCTCACTTTAATTAAGTGTGGTGATACAAATGCAGGAGGATGCATCATTTTTTATGGTGTCTATCACCCAAAGATGCATTCATCATGGTATTATGCTTAGAAAGAACAAGTGCAGTTATGCTAAACAAGAAATTGAATTCTTAAGTCTAGAGATAAAAGCTGGACAAATCATCCTATAAAAACATATTCTAGAAAAAATAGAGAATTTTCTTGAAACGATTGAAGATAGGAAATGGTTAGAAAGGTTTCTGGGATGCCTTACCCATACTTTAGATTTTGTCAAAGATTTGGCTAAACTGAGAAAGTCATCACAACAGAAACTCAAGAAAGAAGTAAGCTGGACATGGACCACTAATGATATAAAGAACGTTCAAAACTTCACAAAGATGTGTAAAAATCTTTTTGTTCTTAATTTGCCTAATGAAGGAGATGATTTAGTGCTTGAGACAAATGCTAGCGATGAGCATTAGAGTGCAGTACTTACAATTAAAGAGGGACAAAAACTCTACAAACATTTTAGTGGAAGTTTTAAGAAAGCAAAATGCAACTATCTCACAATGGAAAAAGAAATCCTTCCAGTCATAAGGGGAATTGAAAAGCTTTTAATCTTTTCAGCCCCAAAACCTTTTCTTATTCGAATTGATTGTAAATGAATACTTGGTTTTGTGAAAAATAAATTTATCAAATATGCAACCGTAAAGGCAACTCCTACATTAGCAATTATGGCTTAACCAATTTTTCTTCTCTATTGAACATATACAAGGATGGAAGAACTCTCTAGTAGGTAGTTTAGCTCAAGAACTTGCTAATGGTGATCATCAGAGCAGAACTCTGCCAGAAAAGGAGGAAATCCATAATGAAATACCATTATTACTAGAACGGGTTTCTCATTTTAGTAAAGTCCTTATTAATAATTTGGAATTCCATACAAAAAGTGGATTATATCTTGGTCTACTATCTTTAGCCTATCTAATAGCCCAAAGATTTTTCCCTTCTAGAGTTACATGTTAATTACCTTAGATGTCCTTATGATATCCAGAAAAAATAAGTTTAGATGTTCAAGAAAAATGGTTCAATGAGTGGTATGCAACCTGTATTAACTATTATCATAATTATTCCTACGATATTTGGGAGTCTTAGAGTATAACGATCTACTTTTTTCATAGGTCTGGAGTTAATGGTGTTAGTTTCCCGGCAAATTCAATCTCTCCAAATGACCGTCATTAAACCCTGGAAGTACGAGATGATAGTTTACTTTATAGAGTTCCCAGATCTGAAGTTCCCATTTTTCTCAACATTAACTAAATTTCAACAGTGCATGTTTAGAAAAATCCATTGGATTCTTACATCTTCTGATGGTCTAACAAAAATCCTAAATAATAGGTGCCTATATGCTAAGGTACATTGTGCACTAGTCGAGTATGAAAATGAAAAAGGCAAATCGGCTCATTATCTTGTTCAGATAGTTTATTTCGACAACCCTGATGATCGACGGCAAGAATAGAATCCAAGACGATAAGAGTTAGTTGCTGATCCTGCTTTAGCAAGAGCCTTTGGATTTTTCAACATTTATCAACAGAGTTAGAGATTAATTGAACGAGGGAAAGCACTAATCCATTGGGGAAATACTACTTTCACTTATCATAATGAGTTTAGCGAATATATGAAGGTAAAGGGAGCAACTTCAGAAGACGTTTTTGATTATCTCTTTGATGTTTGAGCTGGAAAATTCCTATCAGAAAAAGAAAATAAATATCTTCTTGAATTATTTGAGAAATGGGATCCAAAGCATCTTCAATTAGATGAAACTTTTGATGATTATCCAGATAATGATAGTCTGGAAGATATAATTAGAGAGGAAGGCATGGCGAATCTTAATAATGATGACTAGTCTTGTCATTATTAAAAGTTCTGAAAAGTGGTTGCTACATTATTACACTATTTTACCAAGTGTCAGGCCTGTAAAATAAAGTAGTGTACTGTAGTCATTAATGTGTACTATAGCCATTTAAAATAGCAGTGTATATTGTAGCCATTAGGGCCTCCTATGCACCCACCAACCGTCTATAAAAGGAGATGTTGAGTGCTGAGAAGGGACACGGTTATTTGAGCATTCTTAAGCACAAGAGAAGTGGGGATTCTCCATTCCTCTATGAGTAAGCATCTCTAATGATCTTAGCTTAGGTCCTTCTTTAAGCTTTCCATTGTAATATATTCAATTTCAAGCTTTCAATAAAATAAGTTTCCCAGTAGGGAACGTTATTTAATTGAACCTTATATCTTAAACATTAAAATTTCTTGGTTAAAGTCTCACTATCCTTTAAGATATAAAGCTTGATTAGTGACTACAATTTGAGGTAAGAAATAAAACAGATATGTGATGTGCCTGATCTAAGGAAGGTGTAGTTGAGATTAGCAATCTCTTTAAACTAGAAGTTGGATGAACACCAGGGTCCAGTTCCGACTAAGTTCAGGTAATGGTCGAAACTCTTTGATTAAGTTTTAATTATTTTGCTAAGTATGGTGGGTGTATAACCACAGAAAGTATAATATATAAGATATAAGTAGTAGATTGTGATAACTAGTACCAGTAAAGTCATTATAAAAAGTTTAATCGTGTAAAACAAGCATATTTCTTAAAAAATCTTAAAAATAGCTTATTTATACAGCTAATCCTTTTCAAGGGCTTTTCTAGAATTTCTAAAAGTTCAAAGGCTAAAATAAGAATAAACAGTACCAAAAAGTAACTGGTACCAAAAGTGGAGGTACCAAAGTGTTAATTTTTTCAAAACCTTATCCAACATGTGAATACACTAAAACTGGACATACCGAAGTGTCAAATTTTCCTTGTCTCATAGAGCAAATCCCCAATCACCCACTTCCTTAGGCTACTCGATAGTCTCCCAATTCACTAGATGAATTTTCCTTCTTTCATCATCACCATCTCAAATGAATCTTCTTGTCTTCCTATCCTAACACAAAATGATCTGGGAACCTTTTGCCGTTTGTATGGAATAATAAGGAATAGTGGACAAAACCAAGTTGGGGAGGGTTAGGCGACCAGTTAGTGAAAGACAACGAGTTTTCCAATCTATAAGACATTTGTCAAACTTTTCAATAATATGCTGGAAGGTCTCCCTCGTCACCCTCCCATTGATAATTGGCATACCTAAGTAAAAACATAGATCCTCCATCATCTAGATTTACAGAGTCTCATAAATATCCACCATATCTTCAAAAGAGGTGTTATGCAAGAAAGATATCAAAGATATCATGGACTTCAAGTAAGAAACTCGATGACCGATGCATTGCAAAAGTGGCCCAAACAATTCTTAACTACCCTCACCTATTGTGGAGTAGCTTCAGTATACGTGACAATATCATCCACGAAAAATAAATTGGGTAACCACAGTCCAGCTCGAGCACAACGTGCTAGTTTCCAAATATCGTCAGCAACTTGTTCTTCAATCAGTTGATTCAACCTTTCCATACACATTATGAATAAATAGGGTGAGAGTGGATCCCCTTGATGGATATCCCTAGTTGGCTTAAAGGGTTCGCCGAGCGAACCATGCTAAAGAATTTATAAATTTATCAAAGTGACACAAGCCATGATAACCTCTATTAGTTTAACAGAAAGCACATACTACCTAGGGTGTCTTGAATAAATGACCAAACAAGTTTGTCATAGGCTTCTTCCAAATCAATTTAATTACTTTGTACCCGACACTCCCTTCTTGATCATAGTGTGGAACTTCATGAATAATAACAGTATTATCTAAATTTTGACGATGCGAAATGAAGGCCCCTTGTGTATGTGAGATGAGATTAGGTAGGATTGGTTTTAAATTATGGACCGCTGGGATTGATAAAAATCAAGAAAGGAAAAATAAAATAAAGGTTAAAAAAGGCAGGGAGTGATATATGCTTCATACCTAGGCTTAGAGGAAGGAAAAAAGGTACCAATGCATTTGCTTTACCACTATTTGTCAATGATGCTAATTAATGGTATTGCAAAAGAGTATGAATATTGGACTTTTGAGCAGCAAGTTGCACGGATGAAAGCACCAGGCAATTGACAAGCTCATAAGCTTTTCTCTACGAATGAGGAAGGAAGAAGCTGATGGAAACACACACGAAGACTACCGAAGATACAAGAAGGGAAAACTACAAGAGGAAGCTTGGTAAAACTGGGAGAGTGTAAGGAGCAACTGGTAATTTGTTGCTTGGGAAAAACACATTCAGGTTGGGGTTGTGGGAAAGCTTTGTTTATAGGTGTTGATACTTACCGCATGTAAACTGGGAGCTTGTATATTGTCCTGAAATAGTAGAAATATAATTTTTCTCTCAAATTTATTTTTGTCGGGTTTTATTTATTTTATCGGATTCTTGATATTTTTCAGATCTTAAGCTGTAAAGCTTCTCGTAGAACTATAAATTAAACCACTACTTTGATTTATAAATAATATTTATAGCATAGAAAAGTAGAGATCGATCCCATATGGAAAGATTACGATAATAAATGATTGTACTACTCTTATTTTTTATAACTTCTTTTTACACTACTAAAATAAATCAAATTTCATAAGTAAAAATCTGGAAGAATACTTAATATTGCTCCTAAATATTCTAAATTTAATTCTGGAAATAAAACAGTAAATAGCTATCCTAAATAATCTAAAAAATAAAAACAGAAATAATAACACAATATTAGACTAAAAATTAAAAGAGAAAATAACAAGCAGAAAATTAATATTAAAAATTATAGAAAGTAATCCAAATTAATATTCTGCAAGTCTATAACTTTATAACTCCATAATTATATGTAATTAAATTCAGAAAAATTAAAATAGAAAATTAACTCCAAAAAATTAAAGCAGAAAATAAAATTTGAAATTAGAGAAAGAATAAACTGCACTAATATAAATACGAAAATAAATAACAAAATTGCCCAAATTTTAGGATATAATTTTCTGGACTTAATAAAACCCTAAAAACATAAAATAAAAATAAAAAACATAATTTTTAGATTTATTAAAATAAAAGTCTGCACATATCCAATTCAGAAAATAATTCTGAAAAATTATCAAATAATTTCCAAACATTCTGAAATTAAATAGAGATAGAATGGGATACTATATAAACCCTAAAATAGACTAAAACAAAAAAAGACTCTAAAGGAACTATTTTAAACCTAATTTCTCACAAATTGATAAATAAATAGCAAAACAAAATAGAAATTAAATCTGAAAATTGTAACCATTCTAAAAATCAAAATCTAATTGATCTAATAATGATAAGACATTCTTAAAAAACTACTCTTTTGGGGGGCGGTAAACGGAATTTATATTAAAGCTTATAAATTTAAGAAGTAAAATTAACAAACTAGATAAATTAACTAAAAAGCAAGGAATAATTATCAACGATTCCAATTTACGAAAAATACTTAGCATAATCTATATCTACCATGCAAATTAATATTTATCATAAAGATACAAATCAATTTATCCATGAGTTAGACTGTAGAAGATACCCACCAATGGATCTTCCTCGTTTTTTCTTATATTATAGTTTATTTAAGTCTAACCCTAATATAAACCCGGCTAGTTCTGATAACCCTAACACCAGCGTAAAAATTTAATCAAACTACAGCAGTAAGTATTAGAAAAATATCATCTAACGCTTTGTAACCAATTTACTAGTAAATTGATTTAACAAAGTTCTATAATGATTATCTAATTAAAAAGAAATGGATTTGAGCCATCCATGATCAATTAGAGTGATACTAATGCCTAAAAGACCATAACTTTTATGTATTAAAGCCTTTTAAACTATCATATGAATTCATATTAAACTAATTAGCATACATTCTAATTAATCTAATACGAATATCATAAACAATAAATACTAATCGTTATAGAATCATGAATGAAAATTAACTAGACAATAAAGTATAAAACTTGTTTTAAAATAATTAATTTAGTATGGTTTCAAATAGATTATACTAAGTATAACAAAACTACTTACTCATATTAAAAACAAAATCCCAACAACTAACCAAAGATTTCATGTTTAATAATATATTGAGTTCTAATTACTTAAAGAAACACCAAAAAAAAAAACAAAAGGAAAGATAGTACTCTAGTGAGGCTTGAAATCAGAAGTTTGCATGAAGATGATGATGAAGATCGATGATGATGATGATGATGATGATCTACGATGATTGTGATGATGGTGAGGATGTTAGGCATGAAGATAGGTGATGGTGTGTGGAATGATGATGGAGGTTGTGAGATGAAGATGTGGCGTGAGGGGTTAGGTGTGTGTGTGGAGAATGGCATGAGGTATTTTTCTTTTATAATATTATTCTATTAGGGTTTGCTTTTTTGGACTCCTTCTCTTCCAAGTCTTCTAGTTTCTCTTCAATTAGGAGTTATAATTTTGTAACCCCAACCCAAATAAATCATTATAAAAATAATATTTTTTCATAAATTATTATTTTCAGACCGATTTGATAACTTAGCATCTAAAATCCGAACTTCGATGTCTTCTATTCACCTCTTTATTTTATCAATGCTTAACCTGAAAAATATATAAAATAAAGTAAATTAGATGAAATAATATATGTAATATAATCAAAATAATTATTAAAACAATGCATAATTTATAACTTAACAAATTCACTCATACTTAGACTTTGTACGTCCTCGTGCAAAGAATTCTGGGACGCGGCCTAAAAAACTGATCCTCTTTCTTATAAATTCATGCATAAATATGAAATTTACACTAAGTATTGGCTTGCTTTCAAAATAGTTTTATTCAAAATTAATTAGTTTTTTTTTCTAACAAGTGAATCACAACTAAACATCCAACTACCATAAAAGAGTTTCTTTATCATCCTCACAACATTTCCTTAATGAAGTAATCAGTGCAATAATAATCCATTTCTTTTAAGCATGCATACACCGATCAAAAGGTCTAAAAATTTTACGATGGAAAAATTGAAGTATGGTATGGCTATAAAGGTAATTGAACTAGAATGAATAACTCATTGAAATTGATTATAACTTGCCTTGCAATTTTTTTCTTTTTTTTTTTCAAACTCCACTTGTACACATATTCGAGCCCCATATAGTATCTTAGAAATTAACCACTCCTGGTCTCACACTCACCCGAATAGAGGTGTTGGAGCAAACAATTTATTCTCATCATTATTTTTGTTTTTTTATTTTTTTGACAGTTAGTTTGGTACGAGTCATTAATCCACCCAAAAAGGGGCATGACTCTCCTAACATGGGTTACTCCATGCATAAGGCTCAACTTGAGACCTACACTTAAGGGGAAAAGCTGCCGAGCCACTTATTCCTACTCATGTTGGGAATCTAACCTTTTTCTTCACTTTTTTTTATAAGACAAGAAAAGTCACAATTTTAATAAGTTATTCTACTAATGCAATAGTTTAGGAAATGGGCTAGGTCATTTTATTACCTCTGAAGCAGCTATATAACATGGTCAAATAAGATGAATAATCATGATAGTTACTCATTAAAGAGATATATGGAGATCAGGTCAAACTTCTCTGAATGACAGTTAGCATGCTCAGAAGTCTTCACTCATAGAAGAATAAACTACAAATAGCTAAGAAAAAAAAATTTTTAAAAGCAAGTAAACTTAGCATAAACTCATATCATGCATTATTTATATGAAAATCAAAAAAGAAAAATTCTTTTTTAATTGTTATTTTGTTTTTTTAGTATGAATAAATATTGAAGGGACTAAACGCAGAATGCACCCCCCCACACTTAATTAATGCATTGTCCTTAATCCATGCTAATTAATAAAAGAAAAGAAGATGCTGAAAGCGAATTAAAAATTTTCCTGAAAAATATTGGGTTGCCTCCTAACTAGCGCCTTTGTTTACAGTCGTTGGCTCGACATCATGAAGCTCATGGATCCTCTAGTTGGATCTCCTCCACTAAGCATACCTGACCTCTTTACTTTCAAACACCTCAAACATATACTCCTTTTTGTTTTCGATCATGCGACCACTCCTTAATCTCATAAACTAAAACAAACTATATAAATAAAATACTAGAGCTAAACAAAAAGAGTAAAAGTAGTAAAACTAAATAGAAGTAAACTAATGATCTTATTTTCTTTTCCCGACAACGGTGCCAAAAATTTATAGAACTTGCCGCAGAGCTACAAATTAAACCAGTACTTTAATTTATAAATAATATTTATAGCATAGGAAAGTAGGAATCGATCCCATGAGAAAAGATTATGATAATAAGCTGTTAATTCTAAATGATTTTAATACTCTGATTTATTGTAACTTCTCTTTATATTACTAAAATAAATCAAATTTAATAAGTAAAAATCTAGAAAAATACTTAATATTACTCCTAAATATTCTAAATTTAATTCTGGAAATAAAACAATGAATAGCTATATGAAATAATCTGAAAAATAAAAACAGAAATAATAACACAATATTAGACTAAAAATAAAAAATAACAAGTAGAAAATTAATATTAAAAATTATACAAAGTAATCCAAATTAATATTCTACAAGTTTATAACTTTATAACTCCAAGATTGCATGTAACTAAATTCAGAAAAATTGAAACAGGAAATTAACTCCAGAAAATTAAAACAGAAAATAAAATTTGAAATTAGAGAAAGAATAAACTGCACTAATATCAATATGAACATAAATAACAAAATTAACCAAATTTTAGGATGTAATTTTTTGGACTTAATAAAACCCAAAAAGCATAAAATAAAAATTAAAAACATAATTTTTAGATTTATTAAAATAAAAACCTGTACATATTCAATTCATAAAATAATTATAAAAAATTATGAAATAATTTCCAAAAATTCCAAAATTAAATAGAGGTAGAATGGATACTCTATAAACCCCAAAATCGACTAAAACATTAAAAAAACTCTAAAGAAACAACTTTTAGCCTAATTTCTAACAAACCGATAAATAAATGGTAAAACAGAATAGAAATTAAATCTGAAAATTATAACCACGCTAAAAATAAAACTCGAACTGATCTAATATTACCAAGACACTGCTAAAAGACTACTCTTTGGGGGGTAATGGAATTTATATTAAAGCTTATAAATTTAAGAATTAAAATTGACAAACTAGAGAAATTAACTAAAAAGCAAGGAATAATTATCAACGATAACAACTTATGAAAAATACTTAGCATAATCAATATTCACCATGCAAATTAATATTTATCATCAACATACAAATCGATTTATCCATCAGTTAGACTCTAGAAGACACCTACCAGCGGATCTTCTCCATTTTTCCTTATGTTATAGTTCATTTAGGTCCAACTATAATATAAACCCTACTAGTTTTAATAACCCTAACACCAGCACAAGAATTTAATCAAACTAGAGCAGTAAGTATTAAAAAACTATCATCTAACCCCTTGTAAAAAATTTACCAGCAAATTGATTTAATAAAGATCTATAACGATTATCTAATTAAAAGAGCTGTGTTTGAGCCATTCACAATCAATTAGGGTGATACTAATGCCTAAAAGACTATAACTTTTACATATTAAAACCTTTTAAACTATTATATGAATTCGTATTAAACTAATTAGTATGCATTCTAATTAGTCTAATGCGAATATCAGAAATGATAAATACTAATCATTATAGAATTATGAATGAAAATAAACTAGATAATAAAGTATAAAACTTATTTCAAAATAATTAATTTGGCATGGTTTCAAATAGATTATACTAAGTATAAGAAAACTACTTACTCATATTAAAAACAAAATCCCAACAATTAACCAAAGATTTCATGTTTAATAATATAATGAGTTCTAATTACTTAAAGAAGCACAAAAAAACAAAAAGAAAGATGGTACTCTAGTGGGGGTTGAAGGCAGAAGTTGGTGTGAAGATGATGATGAAGATCGATTATGATGACGATGATCTACGATGATCGTGATGATGGTGCTGACGCTAGGCATAAAGATGGGTGATGGTGTGTGGAATGACAATGGAGGTTGTGAGATGAAGATGTAGCATGAGGGGTTAGGCGTGTGTGTGGGGAATGGCGTGAGGGATTTGTCTTTTATAATATTATTCTAGGGTTTGCTTCTTTGGACTCCTTTCCTTCCAAGTCTTTTAGTTCCTCTTCAATTAAAAGTAATAATTTTTTAACCCTAGACCAAATAAATCATTATTGAAATAATATTTTTTTCATAAATCATTATTTTTGGACCAACTTGATAACTTAGTGTGTAAAATTCGAACTTCGATATCTTCTCTTCTCATCTTTATTTTATCAATGCCTAGCCTGAAAAATATATAAAATAAAGTAAATTAGACAAAACAATATATATAATACAATCAAAATAATTATTAAAACAATGCATGATTTATTACTTAACAAATTCTCCCATACCTAGACTTTGGATATCCTCGTGTAAAGAAATCTGGGACACGACCTAAAAAACTGACCCTCTTTATTATAAAGTCTTGTATAAATATAAAATTGACCTTAAGTATTGACTTGCTTTGAAAACAGTTTTATTCAAAATTAATTAGTTTTCCTTCCAACAAGTGAATAACTACTAAACATCCAACTACCATCTAAGAGTTTCTTCATCATCCTTACAACATTCCGTAATGCAGTAATAAGAGCAATAATCATCCACCTCTTTTAAGCATGCATGCACCGATCAAGAAATCTAAAAATTTTACGATAGAAAAATTGAAGTACGGTATGGCTATAAAGACAATTGAACTAGAAGGAGTAACTCATTGAAATTGATTCTAACTTATCTTGCAATTTTTTTCTTTTTTTTTTGAAACTCCACTTGCACACATATTCGAGGTCCATATGGGTCTTAGAAATCAAACACTTCCTGTCTCACACTCACCCGAATAGAGGTGCTAGAGCAAACAATTTATTCTCATCATTATTTTTATATTTTTATTTTTTTGACTGTTACTTTGGTACGAGTAATTGATCGGCCCACAAATAAGCATGACTCTCTTGACATGGGTTACTCCATGCATAAGGCTCAACTTGAGACCTAAACCTAAGGGGAAAAGGTGCCGAGACACCTATTCCTACTCATCTTGGTAACCTAACCTTTTTTTTTTTTTTCATTTTTTTGTAAGATCAGAAAAGTCACAATTTTAATGAGTTATTCTACTAATTCAATAGTCTAGCAAATAGACTAGGTCATTTTATTGCCTCTAAAGCAGCTATATAATATGACCAAATAAGATGAATAATCATGATAGTTACTCATTAAAGAGATATATGGAGATCAACTCAAACTTCTCTAAATGACAGTTAGCACGCTCAGAAGTCTTCACTCATAGTAGAATAAACTACAAATAGCTAAGAAATTTTTTTTTTTTTTTAAGTAAACAAGCCTAGCATAAACTCATATCATGCATTATTTATACGAAAAAAAATCTTTTTGTGCTTGTTTTTTTTTTTTTTTTTTGTTTTTAGTATGAATAAATACTGAAGGAAGTAAATGCAGAATGCACCCCCCACGATCAATTCATGCATTGTCCCTAATACATACTAATTAATAAAGGAAAAGAAGATGCTGAAAGCGAATTAAAAACTTCCCTGAAAAATATTGGGTTACCTCCCAATCAGCGTCTTTGTTTATAGTTGTTGGCTCGACGTCATCAAGCTCATGGATCCTCTAGTAGGATCTCCTCCACTAAGCATACCTAATCTCTTTACTTTCAAACACCTCAAACGTATGTTTCTTTTTGTTTTCGATCATGCGACCACTCATTAATCTCATAAACTAAAACAAACTATAAAAATAAAATGCTAGAGCTAAAACAAAACAATAAAAGTAGTAAAATCAAATAGAAGAAAACTAACGATCTTATTTTCTTTTGCCGGCAGCAGTGCTAAAATTTGTTGAGCTTGTAATAGCTATAAATTAAACCACTACTCTAATTTACAAATAACATTTATAGCATAGGAAAGTAGGGATCGATCCCACTAGAAAAGATTAAGATAATAAACTGGTTTAATTCTAAATGATTTTACTACACTAATTTGTCATGACGTCTCTTTATATTACTAAAATAAATCAAATTTAATAAGTAAAAATCTGAAAAAATGCTTAACATTGGTCCTAAATATTTTAAATTCAATTCTAGAAATAAAACAGTAAATAGCAATCCGAAATAATCTGAAAAATAAAAACAGAAATAATAACACAATATCAGACTGAAAATTAAAATAGAAAATAACAAGCAGAAAATTAATATTAAAAATTACAGAAAGTAACCTAAATTAATATTCTGCAATTCTATAACTTCATAACTCCAAAATTATATGAAATTAAATTCAGAAAAAGTAAAATAGAAAATTAACTCCAGAAAATTAAAACAGAAAATAAAATGTGAAATTAGAGAAAGAATAAACTATACTAATATAAGTACAAAAATAAACAAATAAATAACCTAGATTTTAGGATATAATTCTTTGGACTTAATAAAACCCTAAAAACATAAAATAAAAATTAAAAACCTAATTTTTAGATTTATTAAAATAAAAACCTGCAAATATCCAATTCATGAAATAATTCTGAAAAATTAACTAATAATTTCCAAAAATTCCCAAATTAAATAGAGGTAGAATGGGATACTATATAAAACCTAAAATTGACTAAAACATGAAAAAAAAAAACTCTAAAGGAACTATTTTAAACCTAATTTCTAACAAACCGATAAATAAATGGCAAAACAGAATAGAAATTAAATCTGAAAATTATAACCACACTAAAAATCAAAATCTAACTGATCTAATATTACCAGGTCACTCCTAAAAGATTACTCTTTTGGGAGGTAAATGAAATTTATATTAAAGCTTATAAATTTAAGAATTAAAATTGACAAACTAGAAAAATTAATTAAAAAGCAAGGAATAATTATCAATGATACCAATTTATGAAAAATACTTAGTATAATCTATATGCACCATGCAAATTAATATTTATCATCAACATACAAATCGATTTATCAATGAGTAAAACTATAGAAGACACCCACCAGCGAATCTTCCTTATTTTTTCTTATATTATAATTTATTTACGTCCAGCCCTAATGTAAGCCCTATTAGTTTTAATAACCCTAACACGAGCGTAAGAATTTAATCAAACTAGAGCAGTAAGTATTAGAAAAACATTATCTAACGCCTTGTAATCAATTTACCGGTAAATTGATTTAATAAAGATATATAATGATTATGTAATTAAAAAAGATGGATTTGAGCCATTCATGATCAATTAGAGTAATACTAATACCTAAAAGGCTATAACTTTAACGTATTAAAGTCTTTTAAACTATCATATAAATTCGTATTAAACTGATTAGCATGCATTCAAATTAATCTAACACGAATATCATTAATGATAAATACTAATCGTTATATAATCATGAATGAAAATTAACTAGATAATAAAGTATAAAACTTGTTTCAAAATAATTAATTTAGTATGGTTTCAAATAGATTATACTAAGTATAAGAAAACTACTTACTCATATTAAAAGTAAAATCCCAACAACTAACCAAAAATTTCATGTTTAATAATATAATGAGTTCTAACTACTTAAAGAAACACCCAAAAAAAAAAGAAAAAGAAAGATAGTACTCTAGTGGGGGTTGAAGGCAGAAGTTGGCATGAAGATGATGATGAAGATCGATGATGGTGACGATGATCTACGATCATCGTGATGATGGTGAGGATGCTAGGTGTGAAAATGGGTGACGGTATGTGGAATGATGATGGAGGTTGTGAGATGAAGATGTGGCCTGAGGGGTGAGGCGTGTATGTGGGGAAAGACGTGAGGGATTTTTCTTTTATAATATTATTCTACTGGGGTTTGTTTATTTGGACTTCTTCTCTTCCAGGTCTTCTAGTTCCTCTCCAATTAGGAATAATAATTTTATAACCTAGTGCAAATAAATCATTATAGAAATAATATTTTTTCATAAATCATTATTTTTGGACCGACTTGATAACTTAGCATTTAAAATTCGAACCTCGACGTCTTCTCTTTTCCTCTCTATTTTATCAACACTTAACCTAAAAAATATATAAAATAAGGTAAATTAGGCAAAATAATATATATAATATAATTAAACTAATTATTAAAATAATGCATGATTTATGACTTAAGAAATTCCCCCATATTTAGACTTTGGATGTCCTCGTGCAAAGAAATCTGGGACGCGACCTAAAAACTGACCCTCTTTCGTATAAAGTCATGCATAAATATGAAATTTACACTAAGCATTGGTTTGCTTTGAAAACTGTTTTATTCAAAATTAATTAGTTTTTCTTCCAACAAGTAAATAACTACTAAACATTTAACTACCATCAAAGAGTTTCTTCATTATCCTCACAACATTTCTTTAATGAAGTAATAAGAGTAATAATCATCCATCTCTTTTAAGTATGTATACACAGATCAAGAGATCTAAAAATTTTGTAATAGAAAAATTGAAGTACGGTATGGGTATAAAGACCATTGAACTAGAAGGAATAACTCATTGAAATTGATTCTAACTTGCTTTGCAATTTTTTTCTTTTTCTTTTTCAAATTCCACTTGCACATATATTCGAAGCCTATATAGGGTCTTAGAAATTAAATACTTCCTGTCTCACACTCACTCGAATGAAGATGCTGCAGCAAACAATTTATTCTCATCGTTATTTTTATTTTTTTATTTTTTTGACTGTTAGTTTTGTACGAGTCATTGATCGGTCCAAAAAGGGGATGACTCTCCCAACATGAGTTACTCCATGCATAAGGCTCAACTTGAGACCTAAACTTAAGGGAAAATAGTGCCGACCCACCTATTCCTACTCATGTTGGTAATCTAACCTTTTTGTTTTTCATTTTTTTGTAAGATAAGAAAAGTCACAATTTTAATGAGTTATTATACTAATTCAATAGTGTAGGAAATGGGGTAGGTTATTTTATTACCTCTGAAGCGGCTATATAATATGACCAAATAAGATGAATAATCTTGATAGTTACTCATTAAAGAAATATATGAAGATCAACTCAAACTTCTCTGAATGAAAGCTAGCATGCTTAAAAGTCTTCACTCATAGAAGAATAAACTACAAATAGCTAAGAATTTTTTTTTTTAAGTAAGCAAGCCTGGCATAAACACATATCATGCATTATAAATCCGAAAATCAAAAAAAAAAATTTCTTTTACTTATTTTTTTGTTTTTTTAGTATGAAGAAATACTAAATGAACTAAATGCAGGATGCACCCCCCACACTTAATTCATGCATTGTCCCTAATGCATGCTAATTAATAAAAAAAAAGAAGATGCTAAAAGCGAATTAAAAACTTCCCTGAAAAATTTTGGGTTGCTCTCAACCAGCGCCTTTGTTTACAGCCGTTGGCTCGACATCATAAAGCTCATGGATCATCTGGTTGGATCTCCTCCACTTAGCATACCTGATCTCTTTACTTTCAAACACCTTAAACGTAGGCTCTTTTTTGTTTTCGATCATACGACCACTCCTTAATCTCATGAGCCGAAACAAACTATAAAAATAAAATACTAGAGCTAAAACAAAACAATAAAAGTAGTAAAATTAAATAGAAGTGAACTAAGAGTCATATTTTTCTTCCCCAACAACGGCACCAAAATTTGTAGAGTTTATCGTAGAGCTACAAATTAAATCATCACTTTGGTTTACAAATAATACTTATAGCGTAGGAAAGTATGAGTCGATCCCACGAGGAAAGATTATGATAATAAGCTTGTTGAATTCTAAATAATTTTACTACTCCTATTTATTATAACTTTCCTGTATATTACTAAAATAAATCAAATTCAATAAGTAAGAATTTGGAAAAATACTTCATGTTGCTCCTAAAGATTCTAAACTTAGTTCTGGAAATTAAATAGTAGATAGCTATCTGAAATAATCTGAAAAACAAAAACAGAAATAATAAGACAATATCAGACTGAAAATTAAAACAGAAAATAGCAAGTAGAAAATTAATATTAAAAATTATAGAAAGTAATCCAAATTAATATTATGAAATTTTATAACTTTATAACTCCAAAATTTTATGTAATTAAATTCAGAAAAATTAAAACAGAAAATTAACTCCATAAAATTAATACAGAAAATAAAATCTGAAACTAGAGAAAGAATAAATTACACTAATATAAATACGAAAATAAAGAACAAAATTGCCCATATTTTAGGATGTAATTTTCTAGACTTGATAAAACCCTAAAAACATAAAATAAAGATTAAAAACATAATTTTTGGATTTATTAAAATAAAAACTTGCAGATGTCCAATTCATGAAATAATTCTGAAAAATTATCAAATAATTTCCAAAAATTTCGAAATTAAATAGAGGTAGAATGGGATAGTATATAATCTTTAAAATGGATGAAAACATTAGAAGACTCTAAACGAACTATTTTTAACCTAATTTCTAATAAACTGATAAATAAACAGCAAAATAGAATAGAAATTAAATCTGAAAATTATAACCACACTAAAAATCAACATCTAACTGATCTAACATTACCAAGACACTCCTAAAAGACTACTATTTTGAGGGCGGGGTAAATAGAATTTATATTAAAGCTTATAAATGTAAGAATTAAAATTGACAAATTAGAGAAATTAACTAAAAAGCAATGAATGATTAGCAACGATGCCAATTTATGAAAAATACTTAGTACAATCTATATCCACCATGCGAATTAACATTTATCATCAACATACAAATCGATTTATCTATGAGTTAGACTGTAGAAGACACCCACGAGCGGATCTTCCCCTTTTTTCCGTATATTATACTTTATTTAGGTCCAGCCCTATAATAAACCCTACTAATTTTGATAACCCTAATTCCAACGCAAGAATTTAATCAAATTAGAGCAGTAAGTATTAGAAAAATATCATCTAATGCCTTGTAATCAATTTACCAGCAAATTGATTTAACAAAGATCTATAACGATTATCTAATTAAAAGAAAAGGGTTTGAGCCACCCATGATTGATTAGGATGATACTAATACCTAAAAGACTGTAACTTTTACGTATTAAAGCCTTTCAAACTATCATATGAATTCATATTAAACTAATTAGCATGTATTCTAATTAATCTAATGCAAATATCATAAATAATAAATACTAATCGTTATAGAATCATAAATGAAAATCAACTAGACAAAAATGCATAAAACTTATTTCAAAATAATTAATTTAGCATGATTTCAAATAAATTATACTAAGTATAAGAAAACTACTCACTCATATTAAAAATAAAATCCCAACAACTAACCAAAGATTTCATGTTTAATAATATTATGAGTTCTAATTACTTAAAGAAATTAAAAAAAACAAAAAGAAAGATAGTACTCTAGTGGGGGTTGAAGGCAGAAGTTGGCGTGAAGATGATGATGAAGATCGATGATGATGACGATGAACTACGATGATTGTGATGATGGTGAGGATGCTAGGCGTGAAGATAGGTGATGGTGTGTGGAATGATGATGGAGGTTGTAAAATGAAGATGTGGCGTGAGAGGTTAGGTGTGTGTGTGGGGAATGATGTGAGAGATTTTTCTTTTATAATATAATTCTACTAGGGTTTGCTTCTTTAGACTCCTTCTCTTCCAAGTCTTTTAGTTCCTCTTCAATTAGAAGTATTAATTCTGTAACCCTAGCCCAAATAAATTATTATAAAAATGATATTTTTCCACGAATCATTATTTTTGGACCGACTTGATAACTTAGCGTGTAAAATTCAAACTTCGACGTCTTCTCTTCTTCTCTTTATTTTATCAACGCTTAACCTGAAAAATATATAAAATAAAGTAAATTAGACGAAATAATATGTATAATATAATCAAAACAATTATTAAAATAAAGCATGATTTATAACTTAACAAATTCTCCCATACTTAGACTTTGGATGTCCTCATACAAAGAAATCTGGGACATGACCTAAAAAACTGGCCCTTTTTCTTATAAAGTCATGCATAAATATGAAATTTACACTAAGCATTCGCTTACTTTAAAAACAGTTCTATTCAAAATTAATTAGTTTTCTTTCCAACAAGTGAATAACTACTAAACATCCAACTACTATCAAAGAGTTTCTTCATCATCCTCACAACATTTCCTTAATGAAGTAATAAGAGCAATAATCATCTATATCTTTTAAGCATGCATACACCGATCAAGAGGTCTATAAATTTTACGATAGAAAAATTGAAGTATGGTATGGCTACAAAGACAATTGAACTAAAAGGAATAACTCATTGAAATTGATTTTAACTTACCTTGATTTTTTTTCCTTTTTCTTTTTTTGAATACCACTTACGCACAAATTCGAAGCCCACATAGGGTCTTAGAAATTAAAGACTCCCTGTCTCACACTCACCCGAATAGAGGTGCTGGAGCAAACAATTTATTCTCATCATTATTTTTTTTAATTTTTAGATTTATTAAAATAAAAACCTGTACATATCCAATTCATAAAATAATTATAAAAAATTATGAAATAATTTTCAAAAATTCCGAAATTAAATAGAGGTACAATGGGTACTCTATAAACCCTAAAATCGACTA
The DNA here is from genome assembly GCA_029747015.1 of Carnegiea gigantea. Taxonomy (NCBI): domain Eukaryota; kingdom Viridiplantae; phylum Streptophyta; class Magnoliopsida; order Caryophyllales; family Cactaceae; genus Carnegiea; species Carnegiea gigantea. The sequence continues at coordinate 169,509 of JAKOGI010001764.1, forward strand.
AAACATTAAAAAACTCTAAAGAAACTACTTTTAGCCTAATTTCTAACAAGCTGATAAATAAATGGTAAAACAAAATAGAAATTAAATCTGAAAATTATAACCACGCTAAAAATAAAACTCTAACTGATCTAATATTACCAAGACACTGCTAAAAGACTACTCTTTGGGGGGTAATGGAATTTATATTAAAGCTTATAAATTTAAGAATTAAAATTGACAAACTAGAGAAATTAACTAAAAAGCAAGGAATAATTATCAACGATACCAATTTATGAAAAATACTTAGCATAATCAATATTCACCATACAAATTAATATTTATCATCAACATACAAATTGATTTATCCATCAGTTAGACTCTAGAAGACACCCACCAGCGGATCTTCTCCATTTTTCCTTATGTTATAGTTCATTTAGGTCCAACTATAATATAAACTCTACTAGTTTTAATAACCCTAACACCAGCACAAGAATTTAATCAAACTAGAGCAGTAAGTATTAAAAAAACTATCATCTAACCCCTTGTAAACAATTTACCAGCAAATTGATTTAACAAAGATATATAACGATTATCTAATTAAAAGAGCTGTGTTTGAGCCATTCATAATCAATTAGGGTGATACTAATGCCTAAAAGACTATAACTTTTACATATTAAAATCTTTTAAGCTATTATATGAATTCGTATTAAACTAATTAGTATGCATTCTAATTAGTCTAATGTGAATATCAGAAATGATAAATACTAATCATTATAGAATCATGAATGAAAATAAACTAGATAGCAAAGTATAAAACTTATTTCAAAATAATTAATTTGGCATGGTTTCAAATAGATTATACTAAGTATAAGAAAACTACTTACTCATATTAAACACAAAATCCCAACAAATAACCAAAGATTTCATGTTTAATAATATAATGAGTTCTAATTACTTAGTGAAACACAAAAAAACAAAAAGAAAGATAGTACTCTAGTGGGGGTTGAAGGCAGAAGTTGGTGTGAAGATGATGATGAAGATCGATCATGATGACGATGATCTACGATGATCATGATGATGGTGCTGATGCTAGGCGTGAAGATGGCTGATGGTGTGTGGAATGACAATGGAGGTTGTGAGATGAAGATGTAGCATGAGGGGTTAGGCGTGTGTGTGGGGAATGGCGTGAGAGATTTTTCTTTTATAATATTATTCTGGGGTTTGCTTCTTTAGACTCCTTCCCTTCCAAGTCTTCTAGTTCCTTTTCAATTAAAAGTAATAATTTTGTAACCCTAGACCAAATAAATTATTATGGAAATAATATTTTTCATAAATCATTATTTTTGGACCAACTTGATAACTTAATGTGTAAAATTCGAACTTCGATATCTTCTCTTCTCATCTTATTTTATCAATGCTTAGCCTGAAAAATATATAAAATAAAGTAAATTAGATGAAACAATATATATAATACAATCAAAATAATTATTAAAACAATGCATGATTTATGACCTAACAAATTCTCCCATACCTAGACTTTAGATATCCTCGTGTAAAGAAATCTGGGACACGACCTAAAAAACTGACCCTCTTTATTATAAAGTCTTGTATAAATATGAAATTGACCTTAAGTATTGGCTTGCTTTGAAAATAGTTTTATTCAAAAGTAATTAGTTTTCCTTCCAACAAGTGAATAACTACTAAACATCCAACTACCATCTAAGAGTTTCTTTATCATCCTTACAACATTCCTTAATGCAGTAATAAGAGCAATAATCATCCACCTCTTTTAAGCATGCATGCACTGATCAGAAATCTAAAAATTTTACGATAGAAAAATTGAGATACGGTATGGCTATAAAGACAATTGAACTAGAAGGAGTAACTCATTGAAATTGATTCTAACTTATCTTGCAATTTTTTTCTTTTTTTTTTCAAACTCCACTTGCACACATATTCGAGGTCCATATAGGGTCTTAGAAATCATACACTTCCTATCTCACACTCATCCGAATAGAGGTGTTAGAGTAAACAATTTATTCTCATTATTATTTTTATATTTTTATTTTCTTGACTGTTACTTTGGTACGAGTCATTGATCGGCCCACGAAGGAGCATGACTCTCCCGACATGGGTTACTTCATGCATAAGGCTCAACTTGAGACCTAAACCTAAGGGGAAAAGGTGCCGAGACACCTATTCCTACTCATGTTGGTAACCTAACCTTTTTTTTTTTCATTTTTTTTTAAGATCAGAAAAGTCACAATTTTAATGAGTTATTCTACTAATTCAATAGTCTAGCAAATGGGCTAGGTCATTTTATTGCCTCTGAAGCAGCTATATAATATGACCAAATAAGATGAATAATCATGATAGTTACTCATTAAAGAGATATATGGAGATCAACTCAAACTTCTCTAAATGACAGTTAGCATGCTAAGAAGTCTTCACTCATAGTAGAATAAACTACAAATAGCTAAGAAAGTTTTTTTTTTTTTTTAAAGCAAACAAGCCCAGCATAAACTCATATTATGCATTATTTATACAAAAACCCCAAAAAAAAAAAACTTTTTGTGCTGGTTTTTTTTTGTTTTTCTGTTTAGTATGAATAAATACTGAAGGAAGTAAATGCAGAATGCACCCCCCACGATCAATTCATGCATTATCCCTAATATATACTAATTAATAAAAGAAAAGAAGATGCTGAAAGTGAATTAAAAACTTCCCTGAAAAATGTTGGGTTGCCTCCTAACCAGCGCCTTTGTTTACAGTTGTTGGCTCGACGTCATCAAGCTCATGGATCCTCTAGTAGGATCTCCTCCACTAAGCATAACTAATCTCTTTACTTTCAAACACCTCAAACGTATGTTCCTTTTTGTTTTCGATAATGTGACCACTCATTAATCTCATAAACTAAAAGAAACTATAAAAATAAAATGCTAGAGCTAAAACAAAATAATAAAAGTAGTAAAATCAAATAGAAGAAAACTAACGATCTTATTTTCTTTTGCCGGCAGCGGTGCTAAAATTTGTTGAGCTTGTAATAGCTATAAATTAAACCACTACTCTAATTTACAAATAACATTTATAGCATAGGAAAGTAGGGATCGATCCCACTAGAAAAGATTAAGATAATAAGCTGGTTTAATTCTAAATGATTTTACTACACTAATTTGTCATGACGTCTCTTTATATTACTAAAATAAATCAAATTTAATAAGTAAAAATCTGAAAAAATGCTTAATATTGGTCCTAAATATTTTAAATTCAATTCTAGAAATAAAACAGTAAATAGCAATCCGAAATAATCTGAAAAATAAAAACAGAAATAATAACACAATATCAGACTGAAAATTAAAATAGAAAATAACAAGCAGAAAATTAATATTAAAAATTACAGAAAGTAACCTAAATTAATATTCTGCAATTCTATAACTTCATAACTCCAAAATTATATATAATTAAATTCAGAAAAAGTAAAATAGAAAATTAACTCCAGGAAATTAAAACAGAAAATAAAATGTGAAATTAGAGAAAGAATAAACTATACTTATATAAGTACGAAAATAAATAAATAAATAACCCAGATTTTAGGATATAATTTTCTGGACTTAATAAAACCCTGAAAACATAAAATAAAAATTAAAAACCTAATTTTTAGATTTATTAAAATAAAAACCTGCAAATATCCAATTCATGAAATAATTCTGAAAAATTAACTAATAATTTCCAAAAATTCCCAAATTAAATAGAGGTAGAATGGGATACTATATAAAACCTAAAATTGACTAAAACATGAAAGAAAACTCTAAATGAACTATTTTAAACCTAATTTCTAACAAACCGGTAAATAAATGGCAAAACAGAATAGAAATTAAATCTGAAAATTATAACCACACTAAAAATCAAAATCTAACTTATCTAATATCACCAAGTCACTCCTAAAAGATTACTCTTTTGGGAGGTAAATGGAATTTATATTAAAGCTTATAAATTTAAAAATTAAAATTGATAAACTAGAGAAATTAATTAAAAAGCAAGGAATAATTATCAATGATACCAATTTATGAAAAATACTTAGTATAATCTATATCCACCATGCAAATTAATATTTATTATCAACATACAAATCGATTTATCAATGAGTAAGACTATAGAAGACACCCACCAGCGAATCTTCCCTGTTTTTCCTTATATTATAATTTATTTAGGTCCAGCCCTAATGTAAGCCCTATTAGTTTTAATAACCCTAACACGAGCGTAAGAATTTAATCAAACTAGAGCAGTAAGTATTAGAAAAACATCATCTAATGCCTTGTAATCAATTTACCAGTAAATTGATTTAATAAAGATCTATAACGATTATCTAATTAAAAGAGATGGGTTTGAGCCATCCATGATCAATTAGAGTAATACTAATACCTAAAAGGCTATAACTTTAACGTATTAAAGTCTTTTAAACTATCATATGAATTCGTGTTAAACTGATTAGCATGCATTCTAATTAATCTAACGTGAATATCATAAATGATAAATACTAATCGTTATAGAATCATGAATGAAAATTAATTAGATAATAAAGCATAAAACTTGTTTCAAAATAATTAATTTAATATGGTTTCAAATAGATTATACTAAGTATAAGAAAACTACTTACTCATATTAAAAGTAAAATCCCAACAACTAACCAAAAATTTCATGTTTAATAATATAATGAGTTCTAACTACTTAAAGAAACACCCAAAAAAAAAAAAAAAAGAAAGATAGTACTCTAGTGGGGGTTGAAGGCAGAAGTTGGCATGAAGATGATGATGAAGATCGATGATGGTGACGATGATCTACGATCATCGTGATGATGGTGAGGATGCTAGGCGTGAAAATAGGTGACGGTATGTGGAATGATGATGGAGGTTGTGAGATGAAGATGTGGCGTGAGGGGTGAGGCGTGTATGTGGGGAATCGCGTGAGGGATTTTTCTTTTATAACATTATTCTACCAGGGTTTGTTTATTTGGACTTCTTCTCTTCCAGGTCTTCTAGTTCCTTTCCAATTAGGAATAATAATTTTATAACCCTAGTGCAAATAAATCATTATGGAAATAATATTTTTTCATAAATCATTATTTTTGGACCGACTTGATAACTTAGCTTTTAAAATTCGAACTTCGACGTCTTCTCTTCTCCTCTCTATTTTATCAACGCTTAACCTAAAAAATATATAAAATAAAGTAAATTAGGCAAAATAATATATATAATATAATCAAAATAATTATTAAAATAATGCATGATTTATGACTTAAGAAATTCCCCCATACTTAGACTTTGGACGTCCTCGTGCAAGGAAATCTGGGACGTGACCTAAAAACTGACCCTCTTTCGTATAAAGTCATGCATAAATATGAAATTTACACTAAGCATTGGTTTGCTTTGAAAACTGTTTTATTCAAAATTAATTAGTTTTTCTTCCAACAAGTAAATAAATACTAAACATCCAACTACCATCAAAGAGTTTCTTCATCATCCTCACAACATTTCCTTAATGAAGTAATAAGAGTAATAATCATCCATCTCTTTCAAGCATGTATACACAGATCAAGAGGTCTAAAAATTTTGCAATAGAAAAATTGAAGTACGGTATGGCTATAAAGACAATTGAACTAGAAAGAATAGCTCATTGAAATTGATTCTAACTTGCTTTGCAATTTTTTTCTTTTTCTTTTTCAAACTCCACTTGCGCACATATTCAAGGCCTATATAGGATCTTAGAAATTAAATACTTCCTGTCTCACACTCACTCGAATGAAGATGCTGCAGCAAACAATTTATTCTCATCATTATTTTTATTTTTTTATTTTTTTGACTGTTAGTTTTGTACGAGTCATTGATCGGCCCAAAAAGGGGATGACTCTCCCAACATGGGTTACTCCATGGATAAGGCTCAACTTGAGACCTAAACTTAAGGAAAAATAGTGCCGACCCACCTATTCCTACTCATGTTGGTAATCTAACCTTCTTTTTTTTCATTTTTTTTGTAAGATAAGAAAAGTCACAATTTTAATGAGTTATTATACTAATTCAATAGTGTAGGAAATGGGGTAGGTCATTTTATTACCTCTGAAGCGGCTATATAATATGACCAAATAAGATCAATAGCCTTGATAGTTACTCATTAAAGAAATATATGAAGATCAACTCAAACTTCTCTGAATGAAAGCTAGCATGCTTAAAAGTCTTCACTCATAGAAGAATAAACTACAAATAGCTAAGAATTTTTTTTTTAAAGCAAGCAAGCGTGACATAAACTCATATCATGCATTATTAATCCGAAAATCAAAAAAAAAATTTCTTTTACTTATTTTTTTGTTTTTTTAGTATGAAGGAATACTGAAGGAACTAAATGCAGGATGCACCCCCCATACTTAATTCATGCATTGTCCCTAATGCATGCTAATTAATAAAAGAAAAGAAGATGCTAAAAGCGAATTAAAAACTTCCTTGAAAAATTTTGGGTTGCTCTCAACCAGCGCCTTCATTTACAGTCGTTGGCTCGACATCATGAAGCTCATGGATCCTCTGGTTGGATCTCCTCCACTTAGCATACCAGATCTCTTTACTTTCAAACACCTCAAACGCATGCTCTTTTTTGTTTTCGATCATGCGACCACTCCTTAATCTCATGAGCCAAAACAAACTATAAAAATAAAATACTAGAGCTAAAACAAAACAATAAAAGTAGTAAAATTAAATAGAAGTGAACTAAGAATCATATTTTCTTTCCCCCACAACGGCGCCAAAATTTGTAGAGCTTGTCGTAGAGCTACAAATTAAACCATCACTTTGGTTTACAAATAATACTTATAGCGTAGGAAAGTATGAGCCGATCCCACGAGGAAAGATTATGATAATAAGCTTGTTTAATTCTAAATAATTTTACTACTCCTATTTATTATAACTTTCCTATATATTACTAAAATAAATCAAATTCAATAAGTAAAAATTTGGAAAAATACTTAATATTGCTCCTAAATATTCTAAACTTATTTTTGGAAATAAAACAGTAGATAGCTATCTGAAATAATCTGAAAAACAAAAACAGAAATAATAAGACAATATCACACTGAAAATTAAAACAGAAAATAGCAAGCAGAAAATTAATATTAAAAATTATAGAAAGTAGTCCAAATTAATATTATGAAATTTTATAACTTTATAACTCCAAAATTTTATGTAATTAAATTCAGAAAAATTAAAACAGAAAATTAACTCCAGAAAATTAATACAGAAAATAAAATCTAAAATTAGAGAAAGAATAAATTACACTAACATAAATATGAAATAAAGAAAAAAATTGCCCATATTTTAGGATATAATTTTCTAGGCTTGATAAAACCCTAGAAACATAAAATAAAGATTAAAAACATAATTTTTAGATTTATTAAAATAAAAACTTGCACATGTCCAATTCATGAAATAATTCTGAAAAATTATCAAATAATTTCCAAAAATTCCGAAATTAAATAGAGGTAGAATGGGATAGTATATAATTTCTAAAATGGATGAAAACATTAGAAGACTCTAAAGGAACTATTTTTAACCTAATTTCTAACAAACCGATAAATAAATAGCAAAATAGAATAGAAATTAAATCTGAAAATTATAACCACACTAAAAATCAACATCTAACTGATCTAACATTACCAAGACACTCCTAAAAGACTACTCTTTTGGGGGCGGGGTAAATAGAATTTATATTAAAGCTTATAAATGTAAGAATTAAAATTGACAAATTAGAGAAATTAACTAAAAAGCAAGGAATGATTAGCAACGATACCAATTTATGAAAAATACTTGGTATAATCTATATCCACCATGCGAATTAACATTTATCATCAACATACAGATCGATTTATCCATGAGTTAGGCTGTAGAAGACACCCACGAGCGGATCTTCCCCATTTTTCCTTATATTATAGTTTATTTAGGTCCAACCCTATAATAAGGCCTACTAATTTTGATAACCCTAATACCAACGCAAGAATTTAATCAAAGTAGAGCAGTAAGTATTAGAAAAATATCATCTAACGCCTTGTAATCAATTTACCAGCAAATTGATTTAACAAAAATCTATAACGATTATCTAATTAAAAGAAAAGGGTTTGAGCCACCCATGATTGATTAGGGTGATACTAATACCTAAAAGACTGTAACTTTTAGATATTAAAGCCTTTTAAACTATCATATGAATTCGTATTAAACTAATTAGCATGCATTCTAATTAATCTAACGCAAATATCATAAATGATAAATACTAATCGTTATAGAATCATGAATGAAAATCAACTAGACAAAAACGCATAAAACTTATTTCAAAATAATTAATTTAGCATGGTTTCAAATAGATTATACTAAGTATAAGAAAACTACTCACTCATATTAAAAATAAAATCCCAACAACTAACCAAAGATTTCATGTTTAATAATATGATGAGTTCTAATTACTTAAAGAAATTTAAAAAAAAACAAAAAAAAGATAGTACTCTAGCGGGGGTTGAAGGCAGAAGTTGGCGTGAAGATGATGATGAAGATCGATGATGATGACGATGAACTACGATGATTGTGATGATGGTGAGGATGCTAGGCGTGAAGATAAGTGATGGTGTGTGCAATGATGATGGAGGTTGTAAGATGAAGATGTGGCGTGAGAGGTTATGTGTGTGGGGGGAATGATGTGAGGGACTTTTCTTTTATAATATAATTCTACTAGGGTTTGCTTCTTTAGACTCCTTCTCTTCCAAGTCTTTTAGTTCCTCTTCAATTAGGAGCATTAATTTTATAACCCTAGCACAAATAAATTATTATGAAAATAATATTTTTCCACGAATCATTATTTTTGGACCGACTTGATAACTTAACGTGTAAAATCCAAACTTCGACGTCTTCTCTTCTCCTCTTTATTTTATCAACGCTTAACCTGAAAAAATATATAAAATAAAGTAAATTAGACGAAATAATATGTATAATATAATCAAAACAATTATTAAAACAAAGCATGATTTATAACTTAACAAATTCTCCCATACTTAGACTTTGGATGTCCTCATACAAAGAAATCTGGGACATGACCTAAAAAACTGGCCCTTTTTCTTATAAAGTCATGCATAAATATGAAATTTACACTAAGCATTCACTTGCTTTAAAAACAGTTCTATTCAAAATTAATTAGTTTTCTTTCCAACAAGTGAATAACTACTAAACATCCAACTACTATCAAAGAATTTCTTCATCATCCTCACAACATTTCCTTAATGAAGTAATAAGAGCAATAATCATCTATATCTTTTAAGCATGCATACACCAATCAAGAGGTCTAAAAATTTTACGATAGAAAAATTGAAGTACGCTATGGCTATAAAGGCAATTGAACTAAAAGGAATAACTCATTGAAATTGATTTTAACTTACCTTGCAATTTTTTCCTTTTTCTTTTTTTAAATACCACTTACGCACATATTCGAGGTCTATATAGGGTCTTAGAAATTAAATACTCCCTGTCTCACACTCACCTGAATAGAGGTGCTGGAGCAAACAATTTATTCTCATCATTATTTTTTAAAATTTTTTTTTTACTGTTAGTTTGGTACGAGTCATTGATCAGCCCAAAATGGGGCATAACTCTCCCAATATGAGTTACTCTATGTATAAGGCTCAACTTGAGACCAAAACTTAAAGGGAAAAGGTGTCACGCGACCTATTCCTACCAATGTTGGTAATCCAGCCTTTTTTTTTCACTTTTTTATAAAACAAGAAAAGTCATAATTTTAATGAGTTATTCTGCTAATTCAATCTGGAAAATCGGTCAGGTCATTTTATTACCTCTGAAGCGACTATATTACATGGCCAAATGAGATGAATAATCATGATAGTTACTCATTAAAGAGATATATGGAAATCAACTCGAACTTCTCTGAATGACAGCTAGCATGCTCAAAAGTCTTCACTCATAGATGAATAAACTACAAATAGCTAAGAATTTTTTTTTTTTTTTAAAAAAAGCAAGCAAACCTAGCATAAACTCATATCATGCATTATTTATACGAAAATTAAAAAAAAATTCTTTTACTTTTTTTTTTGTTTTTTTAATATGAATGAATACTGAAGGAACTACATGCAGGATGCACCCCCCACACTTAATTGATGTATTATCCCTAATGCATGCTAATTAATAAAAGAAAATAAGATGTTGAAAGCGAATTAAAAACTTCCCGGAAAAATGTTAAGCTGCCTCCCAACTAGCGCCTTTGTTTACAGTCGCTGGCTCAACGTCATAAAGCTTATGGATCCTCTAGTTGAATCTCCTCCACTAAGCATACCTGATCTCTTTACTTTCAAACACCTCAAACGTATGTTCCTTTTTGTTTTTGATCATGCGACCACTCCTTAATCTCATAAACTAAAACAAACTATAAAAATAAAATACTAAAGCTAAAACAAAATAATAAAAGTAGTAAAATTAAATAGAAGTAAACAAATGATCTTATTTTCTTTCCTCGACAACGGCGCCAAAATTTGTGAAGCTTGTTGTAGAGCTACAAATTAAACCACTACTTTGATTTATAAATATTATTTATGGCATATGAAAGTGGGAATAGATCCCACGAGGAAAGATTATGATAATAAGTTGGTTTAATTCTAAATGACTTTACTACTCTAATTTGTTATAACTTCTCTTTATATTACTAAATAAATCAAATTTAATAGGTAAAAATCTAGAAAAATACTTAATATTGCTCCTATATATCCTAAATTTAGTTCTGAAAATAAAACAGTAAATAGCTATCCAAAATAATCTGAAAATAAAAACATAAATAATAACACAATATTAGATCAAAAATTAAAATAGAAAAAAACTGGCAAAAAATTAATATTCAAAATTATAGAAAGTAATCCAAATTAATATTATGCAAGTTATAACCTTAGAGCTCCAAAATTATATATAATTAAATTCAGAAAAATTAAAATAGAAAATTAACTCCAGAAAATTAAAACAGAAAATAAAATCTGAAATTAGATAAAGAATAAACTGCACGAATATAAATATGAAAATAAATAGCACAATTGCCCAGATTTTAGGATATAATTTTTCTGGACTTGATAAAACCATAAAAACATAAAATAAAAATTAAAAACATAATTTTCAGAGTTATTAAAATAAAAATCTGCACATATCCAATTCATGAAATAATTCTGAAAAACTATCAAATAATTTCCAAAAATTTCGAAATTAAATAGAGGTAGAATGGAATAGTATATAGACTCTAAAGTGGACTAAAACATGAAAAAACTCTAAAGGAACTATTTTAAACCTAATTTCTAACAAACCCGTAAATAAATGACAAAACAAAATAGAAATTAAATTTGAAAATTATAACCACACTAAAAATCAACATCTAACTGATCTAATATTACCAAGACACTCCTAAAAGACTGCTATTTTGGGGGGGGGGTAAATGGAATTTATATTAAAACTTATAAATTTAAGAATTAAAATTGACAAACTAGAGAAATTAACTAAAAAGCAAGGAATAATTATCAACGATACCAATTTATGGAAAATAATTACCATAATCTATATCCACTATGTGAATTAATATTTATTATCAACATACAAATCAATTTATTCATGAGTTAGATCGTAGAAGATACCCACCAGCGGATCTTCCTTATTTTTCCTTATATTATGGTTTATTTTGGTCCATCCCTAATATAAACCCTACTTGTTTCAAAATAATTTAATTAGCATGGTTTCAAATAGATTATACTAAGTATAAGAAAACTACTTGCTCATATTAAAAATAAAATCCCAACAACTAACCAAAGATTTCATGTTTAATAATATAATGGGTTCTAATTATTTAAAGAAACACAAAAAAAAAAAAAACAAAAAGAAAGATAGTACTCTAGTGGGGTTTGAAGGCAGAAGTTGGTGTGAAGATGATGATGAAGATCGATGATGATGATGATGATCTACAATGATCATGAAGATGGTGAGGATGGTAGGCATGAAGATAGGTGATGGTGTGTGGAATGATGATGGCGGTTGTGAGATGAAGATGTGGCGTGAGGGGTTAGGCGTGTGTGTGGGGAATGGGGTGAGGGATTTTTCTTTTATAATATTTTTTTTACTAGAGTTTGCTTTTTTGGACTCCTTCTCTTCCTAGTTTTCTAGTTCCTCTTCAATTAGGAGTAATAATTTTGTAACCTTAGCCCAAATAAATCATTATGAAAATAATATTTTTCCATAAATCATTATTTTTGGATCAACTTGATAACTTAGCGTGTAAAATCCGAACTTTAACGTCTTCTCTTCTCCTCTTTATTTTATCAACGCTTAACCTGAAAAATATATAAAATAAAGTAAATTAGACGAAATAATATATATAATATAATCAAAATAATTATTAAAGCAATGCATGATTTATGACTTAACATATGCACTTAAAACCTAATATGGACAATGGACATAGTGTTGATCTTATATATCACATGCAGAAACTGATTGGTCTAAATTGAGATATCAAATTTAGGCGGTCAACTTTAGGAATTAGGGTAATGTGGGTGTCATTAAGACTGTTCCGCATTCCCTTACTTGCTAGCAAATCTGGAACAGTTTCAGAAGAACTTGATGCAACCAAATCCCAACCCTTTTGGAAGAAGAAGGCTTTCAGGCGCCTTATTTGTGTCCATTGCATTCTGATTTCATAGTTAGCATACAGGTGTACTAGCTGCTGCCAATCTCAATCTAAAATCATAGGAAATAATTCATCTCGGAGATCATGATTACTATCTGAATACCTATCATCCATAAAAAGTTTCTTGTAGATGCTAGTGAGATGGGCTTTAAGCTCCTCCTCATCACATATCCATTTGTCTAGATTGATTTTTTATCGTGCTTAATATGTGCATTTGATATATGAAAAATGGGGGATATGTGAAGTTGTGCTTGAGGGTAGAACTCATGAGAATCAAGCTATCTTGAAGTCTATGATTGGTGGTCTTTTTGCTTTAGGTATTGATGAGATGTGGGTTTTCTTTGAGTCTTTGGCATGACATCAATGCATTTTGAAAATGCTGGTGAGTCTTTTGTGTACCCTCCTCGCAAAATTCAGGGTTGCCAAAGTATAATAAGAACTAATTTCTTACCCCAAAAAATTAAGGTTTTATCATTTATTATCTACTTCAAATACAACTAATACAACCATTGAATTGCCAACAGGGTGAGGTATCAGCCCTCGTTTTAATAACTAAAACTTCTCACTAGCTAATAACGTGCAACTCATTACCAAACATTTTCAATTTCAACTAAGCTGATGAGCCAATATTAAAGCAAACTAAGCACACAATGTCAACCACATTGCAAATCCAGAAATATGACTTCATCCACACCACAAAAAATCACAAGAGTAGCTTTGAAATAACGTCTCGTACTACCTTCCTATCGAAAAGATTTATCTACTCTCATAACCTGTACTTGAAGAGTTGACATCCGTTGCAGACCACCAAGTAACAATTCAATCCTAAGCAAGCAAAACGTATGAAACTAACTGCAGAGAACTGCTCTAAAAGCGAGAGATATCACCATTGGTCAAAAACATAGTACAAAAATACTTTCACAAATGGACAGGAACATTTATAAATAGAAGAAATATGATAAAAACCTTTAACAAATAAGGGACTGCTGCTTATCATTGGGGGAAGAAAAAGAACAAATGACGACCTTGACAAAGAAGAAGAGAAAGACGAGGTTAGGCTTTCCTAGAGAAAGAAGAGTAGTATAGGAGGCTAGGTTTCTTTGATTTATTTCTAGTTTTTTTTTTTTAACCTTCAATCAGTTCATTTCCATGTGTGTATATGTCTATGTATATGTCTATATATATATATATACACACACATACATATATATATATATATATATATATATATATTATATATATATATATATAGATATATATATATATATATATATATATATATATATATATACATATATATATATTATATATATATATATATATATATATATATATATATATATATATATATATATATATATATTGTACATAGAATTCGATACTTGCATACTTTTACAAAGAAGTTTGGAAAGTATATAGATAGAATTCTAAAATGATTCTCGTATGTAAAGCCTGACCATGTACAAAACACGTGGGTAGTAATGAGATTCACTTTTTCATTGCAAAAAAAAAAAACATACATATATATATAAATATATATACACATAGATAAATAAATAAATAAATATATATATATATATATATATATA